>PVJI01003870.1:0-117358 GCA_004026765.1 Micronycteris hirsuta | reverse complement strand
TAAAATGAATAAAATATCCTTAATATTTAAATCAGCAACCATGAATCAATTTTATAATATTTCTGCCATAAGTAAAACATTTCATAAAAATAAAATGTGGGGTTAATAAAAATTAATTTTCAAATACATTATAAAAAGATATTAAAATTAAATTATATTTCTAAAGATAAACAGCATTTAAAAGGTTGTAATCTAATGTCTAGTTTATTCTTGGTAAGGCAAAACATTTCTGTGTTCTATTTTCAGGAATATTATATATTTTTAAAACATTAAAAAAAAATTCTCTACCTTTCAGCCAGTTCCTAAACCTAACTGAAATAAATTTTATTTACTTGCTCATTACAATGTCCTCTATTTAAACTGTCTATTTTACTAAAACCATATATGTAAAATAGCTCTGGACTGGATAACTACATCTCAAAATACTTAAAAATAAGTCAGGCAGTGAGGGACAAATCTCACCTTTAACCGGATCATAACCAACAAAAGCAGAAAGCAAGCAAAACATAACCAGAGACATTGAAATTAAGAACAGTCTAATAGAGAGGGGGGAGGGGACAATGGGGAGAAGGGTTTTCAGGAACCACTGTAAAGGACACATGGACAGAACTAAGGGGGAGGAGGGGGGCTGGAGGGGAAGGGAGGAGGGGAGGGGAGAGGATGCAAATAACTGTAATTGAACAAAAATAAAATAATTAAAAAAATAATCTGTTTCTATATACTGTCAGTAGAAAATAGATCCAAGACATGAAACACAAGTAGAACAATATCTAATCACATTGTCCCCAAAGTCAGGAAATGACATGATTACTATGGTTTCTACAATATCAGAGTTGTTAGAATGGTGTAATAGTCACCTAAAAGAAAAACACATACGAGAACAAGAAACATGAATTTATTTCATAGTTTATAGGAGACCTATTATCTATCTATCCATTTATGGTTCTATCACTCAAATCAAAACGTACTTCAGAGCTAAAATAAACTAAAATACTTAAAAAGACAGGAGAGAGAGTAAATCTCTCACAAGGAGGGAGGCAGTGGCTTTTTGATTGAAGGCGTTGTGCCACTATGGTCCTACCATTGCTTGTTCACTTTTCTTTACTGTTGTCATGTTATTCTTCTGTGACCATATCTTTCTATGCCAACAGCCCCCTTAAAACATGGAGTATTTATCTACTTAGATCTTTGTTCTTCTACGTTATAGAAAAAAATGTAATACAACCCCCTAAACCTTAAAGCCTGCTCTACTTCAGATCACTAAAGGAGTTCCTGTGGTGTGCTATTCCTAGCCACAAACTTAAAGGCAGGTACTGTTTTCCATGAGATTGATACAAAGAGCAAAAGGACTCTTTTAAGCACTAACCTATACAACAAAGAAGGGGGAAAAATTCATCTGTAAAGAGATTCTAATTTCTACCATCATAGGTTATTTCTCACTCTTACCACACACAGAATTCCTACTGACTTCAAAGAAGTTCTAAGATGGAGGCGTAGGTAAACATGCTTTACCTCTTCACACAGCCACAAAAAGAATTACAACTAAATCTCAAAACAAGTAACACCCAGAACTGTCAGAAAATCAAACTGTACAGAAGTCTGACACCAAAGAAGCCATATTCATCCAAACAGGTAGTAGGGGCGGATGTGGAGAGAGGACAGAGAGGTAAGGAGACCCTGTGTGGTGCAGAGAGCTGGCAGCAGGGGCAGAACGGGTGCAGGCAGTCCCACATTCTCACGTGGTGGATAATACTCAGGAGGGATACCTTGGGAGCAATCCCAGCCCCAAGCCAGACTGCATAGCCCAGGGTTCCAGCACCAGGAAGGTAAATCCCCATAACTTCTGGCTGGAAAAACCAGTGGATGTTGGGGCAGCAGAAGAAACTGCCGGATTTTCAGAAAACTCTGCTTAAGGGGCCCGGTCTTAAAACATCTGCAAACCCACCTACTCTGGGATTCAACACCAGGGCAACAGCTGGAAGGGCACCAGTCACATACAGGTACGAGTGAAGTGATGGGAACCAAGTGAGTGATCCCCCAGAAGCCAGGCAGTAGCACAGTCCCCTCTCCAAGACTCCTCCCACACAGAGCCACAAACCAGTGAAGCTGGTTGCCCTACCCTGATAATTACCTAAGGCTCCTCCCCACACAATTTACAGGTGCCTTTCACAGGGAGTCAAAACAGTTTTACCTAATACATAGAAACAAACACAGGGAGGCTGTCAAATTGAGGAGACAAAGAAATATGGCCCAAATGAAAAAGAACACAACCCCAGAAAAAGAACTAAGTGAAATGGAAACAGCCAATCTATCAGGTGCAGAGTTCAAAACACTGGTGATCAGGATGCTCAAAGAACTCATTGAGTATGGCAACAACGTAAAGGAAGAAATGAAGGTTATACTAAGTGGAATACAGAAAAATCTACAGGGAATCAACAGTGAAGGAAAGGAAGCCAGGATTCAGATCAATGATTTGGAACATAAGGAAGAAATAAACATTCAACCAGAAGAGAAAGAAGAAACAAGAATTCAAAAAAAAAAAATGAGGATAGTATAAGAAGACTCTGAGACACCTCCAAACATGCCAACATCTGAATCACAGGGATGCCAGAAGCAGAAGAGGAAGAGCAAGAAATTGAAAACTTATTTAAAAAAATAATGAAAGACCATGGTCCTTTATACAAGTTCCTTGACTTCAAAAAAAAAAAAAATAATGAAAGAAAACTTCCCTAATTTGGTGAAGAAAATAGACATACAAGTCCAGAAAGCAGAGAGTCCCAAGCAAGTTGGACTCAAAGAGGACCACGCCAAGACATCATAATTAAAATGCCAAAGGTAAAAGATAAAGAGAGAATCTTAAAGGCAGCAAGAGAAAAGAAAATAGTTACCTACAAAGGAGTTCCCATAAGACTATTAGCTGACTTATCAAAAGAAACTTTGCAGGCAAGAAGGGACTAGCAAGAAGTATTCAAACTGATGAAAAGTAAGGACCTACAACCTAGATTACCATACCCAGCAAAGCTATCATTTAGAGTGGAAGGACAGATAGAGTGTTTCTCTGATAACATAAAACTGAAGGAGTGCATCATCACCAAGCCATTATTACATGAAATGCTAAAGGGACTTATTAAAAAAAAAAAAGATCAAAACTATGAACATTAAAAAGGCAAAAAATTCACAATTATCAACTGAATCTGCAAAAACAAAGCTAAGCAAACAACCAGAACAGGAACAGAATCATAGATATGGAAATATTTGGAGGGTTATCAGTTGGGAGGGGAAAAGGGAGCATGGGGGAAAAAGTATAGGGATTAAAAAACATAATTGCTAGGTACAAAATAGACAGGTGGACGTTAAGAATAGTATAGGAAATGGAGAAGCCACAGAACTTACATGCACAATGCATGGACCTGAACTAAGGGGGAGGGGGATTCCTGGAGGGAAGGGGGGTACTAGGCAGAGGGGGACAAAGGGGGAAAAATTGGGACAACTGTAATAACATAATCAATAAAATGTACTTAAAAATGAAAGTTCTGAGCAGCAAGTAAATAAATTTAGAGAAATAGGTCCAAAATTGCCCTGAAAACAAGATTACACATGGAATATTACATAGCAGAAAGAAAGAAGGAGCTCCTACCCTTCGTAACAGCATGGGTGGAACTGGAGAGCATTATGCTAAGTGAAATAAGCCAGGCAGTGAAAGACAAATACCATATGATCTCACCTATAAGTTTAACCTAATCAGTGAAACAAACAAATGAGCAAAACAGAACCAGAGACATGGAAATAAAAAACAAACTGACAGTGACCAGAGGGAAGGGGGATAAGGGGGAAAAGTATGGGAAGGGGCAAGGCAAGGAGCGCAACAGGGGAGTCGCGGGCACAGACTATGGAGGGCGATCAACTGTGTGGAAGGGGACGGGGCAGGAGGGATCAATGGGGGAAAAGGTGGGACAACTGTAACTGAACAACAATAAAAAAAGGAAAAAATGAATAAATAAAAATCTGGTCTTTTTGATGTATAGTGTGGGTAACCTGTTCTATTTTCTCATGCAACAGAAAAAATCAGAAAAAATTAAAGAGAACAGAGAAAGATCTGAAGTAAGAAGCTGAAGTCTGACAACATGAAACACTAAGAGAGGCCAACAGAGGCCCTGGCTGGTGTAGCTCAGTGGATTGAGTGCGGGCTGGGAACCAGAGGGTCCCGGTTCGATTCCCAGTCAGGGCACATGCCTGGGTTGCGGGCCAGGTCCCCAGTGAGGACCATGTGAGAGGCAACCATACATTGCTGTTTCTCTCTCTCTCTGTCTCCCTCCCTTCCCCTCTCTCTAAAAATAAATAAAAATCTTTAAAAAAAAAAAAGAAGAGAGGCCAACAGAGGAGTAAAAAGGTGGAGAAGAGCAGAGAGAACCAATATCAGAGAAATCATGCAAGACTTTATCACTAAACAGAGTTTTAATGCCAGCTCTGCTGCTATGCATGGGCACAATGTCTTCATCTCCTTCATCTGTGAAACCTGACAAAGAGGTCAACTAGATCAGTGCTTCTCCAACTTTAATGAGAAGAAGAATCACTTGGAGGTGGGAAGGGAGAATGTTAAAATGCAGCTTGTGATTCAGTAGGTCTGGGGTGTAGCCAATTTTTAAGAAGATTCCACATTTTCTAGAAAGCGCCAACTGATGCTATGCTAATATTCCGTGGACCACATTTTGAGTACCAAGAAACTAAGTGATCCCTTAAGTTTTTTTAACTTCTGAAAATTGTTACTTTTTAAAATAATAGTTAGGAGGAATAATGGAATTGAAGATGAGGAAAACTGGATCAAGAAAATAGGCATTTCTCACTGAGACGGGGCCCATTCTGCACTGCCAGAGTATCTGTGCATGTTCACACCGTCTAGTGACCTTCCTTTAAAATGTAACCTCCCTGAAGGCAGGGGCTGGGTCTTTCATTCTTATACTACAAGGCCTATCAAAGTGCCTCAGCACTTATTTAATGAATAAATGAGTGGATTTTTTTTCATACTAGTCCTTTAGTCTCTATCCCTTCAGTGAAATCTAAATGTACACTTACTAACATTCAAGGTTTCTTCAGTGTACAGCAACCCTTTCCTACAGCTCTCTCCAGAACTCCCTTCTCGTTGGCATATGACTCTGACCTGAAACCAACAGCACTTAGACCCAGTACTCGGTGAGTGCAGGTGTGCTCTATAAGGCTCAGTGTCTTCAACGCACTGCTCTCTCCGGAGAAAAAAGGTGTCCTCCTTTGCCCAACAATGCAAGTCATGCATTCATGGGGCCACCACTTAACAAACCCTGTTTTCAGCTTATAAAAGGCCACATTTCACACCAGATCCTTTTCAAATTAGCTGTTCCAGCTCTCAAAAATACCACCTCCAGTGATTATTGTGGAAGTTTAGCGATTGTCAGAGACCTGAACACAGGATAACAATTTGTCATATGATATTTCCATGAAATTTCTCCACGTCTTTGCAGTGTGTCTTTCTGAATTTACCTGCATTAATATCTCCTTTAGCAATTAGACAACATTCAAATATCACATGCTGCTTTTTATATGTTCCCTTTTCCACTAAAAAGATGGGCTGAGTTCGTCACAATAACACAATGATAGAAAATTTACCATTACTCATAGGCCCTTCCTCAAGTTTTGAACCAAAAAAAAAAATATTAGGGATTAGAACAGTCAAGTAAAATCATGAGTACTGAATTTATATGATTTATATAACCTTAAGATAATGAATTATCCAGCTTTTATTAACTCAAATATTAAATAACTTTATTTGTTACCTTTCTTCTAAGAAAGATGTGAGCATTTGCTTGCCCTTATTTCTTGCTTTTCCCCCAGGTTTTATTGAGAAACAACTGACATGTATCACTGCATAAGGAACACAGCAGGATGGTCTGATTTACATATACTGTGAAATGACTAATACAATAAGTACAGCTAACATTCATCTCCTCATACAGATTCAATAAAAAGAAAGGAAAAAAGTCTCTTTGTGACGAGAACTCTTAAGGTTTACTCTCTTAACTTTGCTATCTATCACACAGCAGCACTGGCTGCAGTCACAGAGTTGTACATTAGTTATATCCCTGGCATTTACGTATCTTGTAACTGGAAGTTTGTACCTTTTGACCACCTTCCTCCCCTTCTCCCTTCTCTCACTCTCCAACTCTGGTAACCACAAATCTAATCTCTTCTTCTGGGGGTTTTATTCTTGGAATAACATATATTAAAGATAAATTATAAATTAAGTGCCCTATTCAGTTAAGTTACACTGAATCCAAATGTATGATTATGCATATTAGAGTAAAAGAAATATATCGCTAGTATGTTGGCAATATCCTAATCCTACACAGTTATAGGTGGGGATTCCATACCATGAATTTATTAGGGGAAAAAAGAAAAAATTTTATTAAAGAATCTTGTAATTCCTGCCACCAGTAGAGTCAAACTCTGTCATTAAGGAGATTCAAATGGCTTTTATGTAACACTCTTAGGAATGCTCTATTGAAAAAGCTTGTTTAGAGGGGATCAATAATGCCACAAATAACAAACGGACTCTAGTCGATTTATTTGTCATATTGTTTGTCTTTTCTTAATCCTCACCTGAGGACATGTTATTGATTTTAGAGGGGTGGGGAGGAAGAGAGAGAGGGACAGAAACACTGATGTGAGAGAGAAACATCAATCAGTTGCCTCTTGCACGTGCCCCAACTGGGGATGGAACCCACAACCCAGGCATGTTCCTGACTGGGAATCAAACCTGCGACCTTTTGTCCATGGGATGATGTTCCAACCCAACTGGGCCACCTGGCCAGGGCTGTTTGTCTTATTTTTGTATTTTATACTATTAATAGGTTTATTAATATGTTTATGCCTTCGTGTCTTAGTGATTTTGCTATTATTTTGAAATATTTATTAATAATTTCAAGTCTTTCATGTTGTATGAAAACCTTTATCTAAACTAGAGGTATAGAATTTTAGATTTAAAAATGATCCCTTTATCTTAAAAATGAGATTCAGAGAGGTCAAGAGACTTGCCCAAGAATGTGGAGCAAGAGCTGCATGGCTCCTGACAGCTACTTCAGTACCACTCAATCACCATTAATGTTCATTAATTTTAAGAGAAAATTTCCCAATTTCTTCCTAAATTATAGGCACAAATGATAATTTAAGACAGAATTCAAGGGAAAGAAAATGAGAGAGCTGCAAAAGTTCCCTTAACAGAAACACACACACACACACACACAAAGAGATCCTCAAACAAACCAAGTTCCACACTTTCTTAGGGGCTGCACCTGGCAGACCTGGCCTAAGATCATGAAAGCTTTGGAAGCCATGACAGAGTGGTGGGAAAGGATAAAGGATGTCTGGCCTGGAAAAAAGAAAAAGATCTCAGCATGTACTAAAGGACCTAAAGAAAGATCAGATTTACTGTCTATTTTTGGAATGTAGAATTAGAACCAATGAGAAGTTTTAGGGAGCTAAGTTACACCTAAATTCAGACAATTCTAACTACTGGGTCTTTTTTTCTGTAAATAGAAAGAACTGGGTTTTTGTTTGTTTGTTTGTTGTTGTTCTGTTTTTGTTTTTTTGGTAATGAGTTACCTATCATAGTTTTAAAGTAAATTTAAGCAAGTCTAAAGATAAATATTAAATCAAGCAAAGCAAGTTCAGGAGCAAGAGACTTTAATAATAAGAATTACCAATGCACATTACTTTAACCCTCCCAGACCCTTTAGGGTTAACTCTTTCTTGGGAAATAGTTTCCAATTAGAACATTCTGTTTCATAAAGCTCATGCCAAATTGGACTGTTTATTTACAAACATCACTGTGGTCAGCAATCATATAATTTTATCTGTATTAAAGGCCATGTAATGTTTATACAACTGAATGTGCATCAAAACTCACAAAGAATTCACTAAAAATTATATTATGTGTAAATTATACCTTATTAAAAATGGGATTATACCCTAAATATCCTGAAACACTAATTCAAAAGAACCTATGCACCCCAAAGTTCACAGCAGCACAATTTACAATAGCCAAGTGCTGGAAGCAACCTAAGTGCCAACAGTAAATGAGTGGATCAAAAATCTATGGTACATTTACAAAACGGAATTCTATGCAGCAAAGAGAAAGAAGGAGCTCCTACCCTTCAAGACAGCATGGATGGAACTGGAGAGCATTATGCTAAGTGAAACAAGTGAGGTAGTGAAAGGCAAATACCTTATGATCTCACCTATAAGTGGAGCCTAATCAACAAAACAAGTAAGCAAGCAAAATATAACTAAAGACATTGAAAAGAACAAACTGACAGTAACCACAGGGGAGGGGGAGAGGGACAACGGGGGGAAATAGGTGAAGGTCCATCAAGGAACATGTATGAAGGACACATGGACAAAGCCAAAAGGGGTAGATTTGATGGTGGGAAGCAGGGATGGGTGGGGCAGGGAGCCGAGGTGGAATGAAAATGGACAGCTATACTTGAACAACAATAAAAAAATAAAAATAAATAAAAATGGGAAGAAAAATCATCCATCTAAAGTGGGACTTCCCTTGGACACCTTCCACCAATAGGCTTTTCTTTATTGAATTTTCTTTATTGAATTTATTGGGGTTACAGTGGTTACTAAAATTATATAGGTTTCGAGTGTACAATTCTACAGTGCATCATCTGCACATTGCATTGGTGTACTCACCGTCCGAAGTCTAGTCTCCTTTCATCACTATTTACTCCCACTTACCCTCTTCCACCTGCCCCCACCCCCCTTCCCCTGGTAATCACCATATTGTTGCCTGCATCCATGATCCACCAGCAGGCTTTTATTCCTAACCAGATTTGTTTCTTAAAATCCCATGTCATGTTAGATAGACTAGACTTTCAAGTCAGACTCTCCACCTCTTCTAATCTAAGTGATTTGGGGGAGGTTTTTGGTCCCTGACCTCTCAAAACTCATTGTGTATTAGAGAAGAAGACAGACATGAAAAGTCAATTGCTTTGCAGGATAATGAGCACAATATCAGAGGCTAGTCTTAAGAACAATGTTAGGACAGGAGAGAGGAGACAAGGTGAACTTCAAGAGCAAACATTTGAATTGTTTCTTGAAGAATAGAAGAGGAATTTGTCAAGAAGACAGAGGGAGAGGTCTTCTTACAGACAGAACCATAGCCCAAAAATAGCCCATGCAGAAATAGCCCAAAGCAGTGGGAGAGGAAGGAAAAGAGAGAATGACATCATGGAGACCAAGAGAGTACGATTTTTAAAAAATGATGGAGGAGGCAACGCACTCTACAGATGAAGAATCAACTGTTCTTTTCTTTTTAGTGAGGAAGTAATATGTCGTAGAGTTGATGGGTGCTGATGGGTGTGAAAGTTCCTAGCATACATGGATGCTACAAAGTCATTCCTTCTGCTGCACCCCATTTCCTCTCCACTCCAAATCTTCATACAAATGTATCCTATGTCAGGAATAATCTGAGCCCCTCCCATTAAAAGTCACGCCCTTTGACATCTTCTAGGCCTTTTCTCCCTGTTCTAGAGTTCTCTAGGCTCTGAATACGGACTCTCAAGTCATACCACCAGCCTTAGAATCCTACCTCCCTTATTTACCATCTGAAAACCAGAACACGTTACTTAGTCTCCCTGGCCTTATGGACGATGAACAGGGGGTTGTCTGGTGGAATGAAATAGTACAGTGTCTCACACAGAATAAGAGCTCAATAAATGTTGACAATAATCATTATTATTAACAATAATCCAACCACTAAATCCGTCTCCCTTCCAAGCCAAACAGTTAAACCCAATTTAAAAAATTACCATCAGGAATAAATCTTAGGGAGAGTTTAAACTGAGAAGACAGAACATTTTATATTTATTCAAGAGAGAAAATACATAGCACATCTAACTCTGAATTTTGAATTATTTAGAGAGGCTTTTTTAAACACCTCATTTTAAAGAAAATGTAAACCAGATGTAGTAAATAATAAAATACTTGTAATCCATCCAAAAGTTTTGAAGTAACCCAAGTCCTTTAGAAACCTCTATTATATACAAATAACTGTAACTAATTTTCACAGCAAATTATCACTATGTATACCAAAGCAGCCTCCTTAAATATCTCTAACAGACCTCCTCCTTTTTTTTTTGAAAGGATGATAACTTTCAAAGCTTTTTAGAACTCAGGATTTCTACCAGTCAGCATGAGCTTTCTTCCCCTATTAGTCTAAACTGGTCATCATCTCCTGTCCAAAAAGATTAATATCATGTTTAATTTTCAGAACATCCAAATTCCTAGATGTAACAAGAAAGAGCACAATATCATAGTAGGAAACACTCTTTGCTGAGAAGGATCTGTGAAGTCACGTGGAGCAGAGGCAGTGTGGCACGGGGCCAGGAACAGAGCTGAGGTGAGAGCACTGGATTCCAGGGCAAGTACTAGTTCTCCAGCCCAGTGGCTGTCAGCCTGAAAGTCTCTGAGCCACCACTTCCTCCTGTATAAAACGGGGGCAACAGGAAGATTACCCAAACCACAGAGTTGCTTTGAGGCTCAAACTGAAAACCCTCTGCAGGAAACTCTCCAACATTAACTCCTTTTGCACTTGAAAATATTAAATACGGATTTTCTCAAACTTTTAAAGCACACTGTGATTTACCTCTGTCGTGTCATACAACTGTCCTGTCAAGGTCTCTGTGTCCCACACCACACTGGGCTGGGGCTGTCCGTTATCTCTGCAGCCATGAAGGCTTGCACAGTGGAAGCACCAAGCAAATGGTGAGGACTAGCAGGCTGAAAGAAGGGCACAGAGTACCTAGAAAATGAATCATTACTATTTGGGCTATTGCTACTGTTAGAACAGACATTCTGGACATTTCTAACCTACCCTTTCGATTCAGTCAAAATAAAAAACAGTTACTGATCAATATGGTTTTAAAAGGTATACAGTCCCTGTTGGGGTAAAAAACAACAACTAAATGTTCTATAAAAATTCATGATATTGTTTGGTTTTAAGTGTATTTTAAAATAAATAGCTGAAGAACATTTTTAAATTCTTCCTTTTCCATAGTAGTACAGACTAGCAGATTATCAAAGATATTAGGAATACTCCGTTTTCTTCCTATTCAGTGTGGTCCATGTACCAGCAGAAAAGCATCTCCTGGAAGCTTACTAGCAGGAAATCGCAGGCCTCACTCCAGACCTACTAAACCAGAATCGGTATTTTCATTTGATTACCAGGTGATTTACATATTAAAGTTGAAGAAGGACTGCTCTAGTCTGCTCAGAAATGTGGGCCAACTTTATATAATATATAATCAAGTCATAAAAATTTGATTATTTTACCTAGAATCTATCTGAGTCAATCAGCTACTTCTTTCCCTTCTAACATCTATGTCTACTTAGACTACTATAAACAAAAGCAAAGCACAAGTCTGACAACCAACTAGAGACACTGAGTAGCTTTGGGAGTATACTCAAGACATCGAGACGTATATACGACACATTATTCTCTAAACCTATTCATTCTTCTTTAGTAAGTTAGAACCAACAGTGGCAAACCAACTCCATTTTTTTAATACCTGGCTACTAATCACTAATACGTAAGTGATATTGTTAAAAATCTATTTGCCACCCTGGACCCAGGTGGCTCAGTTGGTTGGAACGTCATCCAGTACACCAAAAGGCTGCAGGTTCAATTCCTGGTCAGGGCATATACCTGGGTTGCAAATTCAATCCCCAGTTGACGGTGTGTTCCTTCTCTCTCTCCTCTCCCCCTTCCTCCCTCCATCCCTCCCTCCTTCTGTCCCTCTTTCCTCCTTCCCTCTCTGAGGGAAATCAACAAACATATCCTTGGGTGAGGATTTTTAAAAAATCCATTTGCCTTTACTGACTACACAAAAGTAATGGTTACTTAATATCACATTGTTCACTAAAGCACCTAAAAGGCAAACCGCAGTCTTCCTTGAGGAGGTCATCATGTCCGCCTCCACTTACTGTGAATGTCATGAGGGCCCCTACAGAGATGTATCTCTGAAGGTGTCTAGTATATAAGCAGCCTCAAACCTTTGTTAAAAGAAATTTTTAATAAAAAATGTAGATAACTGTTGTCAAGAAGAGTTTGAGAAAGATCTTATCTCTATGACAGGAATAAACTAAATAAAACCATAAGGCCTCTTCTAGGTTCCAATCTAAAATATGATGCTTAATATATTCTCCAAGCCAAGTAAGAGCTTGGGTATCAGTGAGTGAAAAGGGCAGGAGTAGAGGAGAAAGGTCTTCCGTAACTCAGTACAGTGGGGCAGGGAATGACCTGACATACACTCTAGAAAAAAGTACACATTTGGAAGTTGGTGGATGAATGAGAGTCAGATCTGTTTCCTAGTCAGGGAGGCGAGCACGGAAATTTCTGCTTTAACCGCCTGGGGGCACCGGGAAGAGGGCGATGGTTGGAGCTTGGAAGGGCGCCTGGGTGAGTGTAGGGAAAGGGCAGCGCCAGCAGAATGCAGAGGCGGACCAGGCAGAAGCTGGGTCACAAAATGACAAGGAGGTGAGTGTGACAGGCAGACAGGCGGGAATGGAGACCTTCACCAGCAAGGCAAGTGTAAGCTTGGTGTCTGAAAGTGTGCGGGAACTAATGGCTGAGATTAGTCTACTGCAGGGCTGGAACAAGAGGGCAGAAATGTTCTGTGTAACCTGGTTGTGTAACAGTCACCAAAGAACCTAAAACAATGAAGGGAGGAGTTAGAAAATGGGAAAAAAAAAAGAATTTTGGTTCCAAGTTTGCCTGAACAGAGATTTTAATAAAGGTGGAAAGTGAGAGAAAGTATAATCCCCTTAAAAAGCAAATAAATGATGATGGATTCAGAGGCTGCAAAGGAAGAAAAAACAACATAGATGAGGTGAGTGAAATCGATATGTGATTCCAGCTGAAGACTGATTACTCTGAGGTTTAGTTTGGGAGTGTTAGTACTAGATGGATAATCCAGGGAAAATCAGTTTACTCACTTGGAAAATGTGGATAATAGTACCTAGGTCCAAAGAAGATGAGAATGAAATGTGATAATAAATATAAGCACTGTTCACAGTGCCCAGCACTTCTCACCAACAAATGTTCACTGTTATCACTGGGCAATGAAACAGTAGTTGTTGAACAAATAGGGAAGTTGTACTCCTGCCTGGAAAGGGCACTCACGTGGGAAGAAGATTCAATCCCAGCTCTGTTACTTTCCAGCTGTGTAGTTTTAAGTCCATTTCTTCATCACAGAATGATGAAATACTACCTACTTTATTGGGATTCTATGAACATTAAATAAGATAAGGTGTATAAAATGCATATTACAGCATTCTATAATCCACATGGTCCTATACTAGAAGCTCAATAAATAGCAGTGAGTTCCACCATGTGCAGATGGTATCTAAATTCACGGTTTAAAAAAAAGACAAGAGGGTAAGGGCAGTAAAATTAGACTTTGGGTGGCAAGCACAGAACGCAATCTACAGATAATGTGTTACAGAACTGTACACTTGAAACTTACACGCTATTAGCCAATGCTACCCCAACAGATTTAAATTTTTAATAACATATTCATAAAAGCAAGTTCATAGGAAAAGGGAAAATAATGCCAAGGCAGGGGAACATGTGGTACAAGAAGAGGTCCTGGGGCAAATGTAAATATTATATGGTACAGGACATATATGTACATATGTGTGTGTATACACATATGTGGAGTACAGAAGAATGCCTCACAAAGCACATATATGCGTGACCCATGGACACAGACAATGGCGTGGGGACAGCCTGAGGGAGTCGAAGGGGAAATGGAGGTGAGTAAAGGGGGGGAAATTGGGACAATTTCTACTAATTAACAATAGTTTCTAGTTCTTGTATTATGAAATTTGGGAAATACTTTCACAATTCACTTTGATAAACTCTTTTTAAGGTACTAGTTACTCTATCATATGGAGGTCAACTTCATCTTCTCAAGTAAAATACCACATTCTATATTTTATATGTAAATTATACTATTCTATATTGTATATATAAATTTATATGAATAAATATCACTTTTTAATTTACTCTCATACAACAGCCTTACAATCCCTTTGAGCATTTCAGATGTCTTTCTTTAGATTATCTCTAGTGGTATTATGACTTTGCTCAACTTAGTATTCTAAATAGTGACACTACGTAGACAAGATTGTAGTTAGTATTAGGTAAAATAAGAGAAGATACACAGGTCAGAGGACTGATTATTGCTTTCCTGCTTGGCTAGTGTGATGGGGAGACAAAATGACCTGTTTAGACCCATTTCCAATCCAGTGTTCATCTTCAAGTTACTGAGTGTCTACGATTCTCAGGGACTTCTACACATGTGGACATAACAGTGTCTGCCAGGCCCATCTCCCAGGGTTGTTGTGAAGCTCTTGGTCAAACTGGAAAGCAAAACACAAAGGCAAGGTTGTCTTTCTCGTTCTTTGCTGCTTTCTAGCTCCTTGGGACTTTTGTTAAGGCAACAGCTATGCTTGCGCTGTGTAAAGCCATTTTACTATAAGCTGAAAAATAAAAGAATCAACTGCTTTAGCACTGAACACTGAAAAAGATCATTTCTACAGGTGCTATCATATTAATTACATAATATATTAAATTCATTTTAATAGTGATAAAGAACACACAAAATTTACCACCTTAGCCACTTTTCAGTGTCCAGTTCAGTAGTGTTAATTAAGTACACTCACATCGTCATGCAGCCAGTCTCCAAACTCTTCTCGTAAAGCAAACTGCACCCAAACAGCAACTCCCCGTCTCCTCCTCCCCACCCAGCCCTTTGCAACCCTGACTACTTTCTGTTTCTATGATTTTAACTACTTTAGAGACCTCATGTAAGTGGAATCAATCAGTATTTGTCTTTTTGTGACTGGCTTAGTTCACTTAGCATACTGTCCTCAAGGTTCATTTACACTGTAGCATGCATCAAAAGTTCCTTCCTTGGTAAGGCTGGATAATATTCCATCGAATGTATATACCATATCTTTTGGGTTGCCTTCCATCCCTGGACATTTGGGTTGCTTTCACCTCCTGGCTATCATGAATAATGCTGCTGTGAACATGTGTGTGTAAAAACATAGGAAATTCTTTAATACATATCTTGTGCCTACGTTTTCATTTGATAAACAAATAAAAATGAAAACACGAAGCTTACTCTTGATTATTCCAGTTCAAAATCACAAATGCGTTTATGTGACTACATCTAAAACTGATTTATTCCTTCCATGAATGAATAATACATTTGTATTTCAAATACCAAGATTTATATTTTAATTAAAATATAATACAAATAAAATGCCACATTAAGGTATTTGTTTAAGAATGGCAACATTTTATGAAGAAAAATATACAGCAAAAGATTTTCTAAATTAATCTTTTGGCTAAGGAACATACTCAATCAGAGCCATTTAGTTTCTTTTGTTTTCTCTGTATACAAAGGAACATACTCAATCAGAGCCATTTAGTTTCTTTTGTTTTCTCTGTATACAAAGACCTACATATTTTTAGGAATTCTACAAAAATTTTAAATCACACTTCCAAATTTAAATTAGAAATGCAGAAGAAAAAGTGCTTATAATTTAAAATCTTTCATAATGATGTATGATAACATTTTACATTTTTATAGAAAAAATATAAAGGTTAAGTTTAAACTATAGAAACCACTGCTTTACGAGATATTATGAAGATTCAATAAACTGGCCTTAAGAGACCATGTACTTTCAGCTCTCTCACTGTACAGGTAGAAATATGAGGCCCAAAGAATCATAAATAATTTGCCCAAGACCATGGAACAAGCCATCCTCAGCAGTTGCATATTACATAATAAATGTAATATATAATTGTATACATTATATGTATAATGTATAATGAACTTATTCTTTAATGTTATTGCTACTACTTTTGACAAAACAGTTAAGTCCTGGTTGTTCAAGGACTAGCTAGATAATTAGTCAGATACAGTCCTATCCCATAAATGTAATATATAATTGTATACATTATATGTATAATGTATAATGAACTTATTCTTTAATATTATTGCTACTACTTTTGACAAAACAGTTAAGTCCTGGTTGTTCAAGGACTAGCTAGATAATTAGTCAGATACAGTCCTATCCCAGTGCTGTGTGCTGTAACAATGCTATGTCACAGCAGGAGCGTAAATATCTGTATCCTTTTGATTTTCTATTCCTTTACCTATTTCCTATGGAGCATATAAAAGAAAGTGAAAAAGACTAAATATGAATCTGTTACTTTTATTATTTGGGCAGCACTGATAACTGTTCTGTTGGAAAGATTTTAATTACTACACAGAATGAGGCTTTTGAATTATTGACCAATGTTTTTTATCTGAAATTGTTTCATGTATTTAAAGAATTTTTTAAAAACTACACCTAGATCCATCCATGCTGTCTGGAGAGCATTATGCTAAGTGAAATAAGCCAGGAGGTGAAAGACAAATACCATATGATGTCACCTATAAGTGGAACCTAATCAACAAAACAAACAAGCAAGCAAAATACAACCAGAGAGACTGAAATAAAAAACAATCTGATAGTAATTAGAGAGGTGGAGGGAGAGGGATAATAGGGGATAATTGGGTGGGGGGCGGGGGAGGGCGCTGGGCATCAAGGAACGTATAAAGGACACATTGACAAAGTCAAAAGGGGTAGGTTTGAGGGTGGGAGGTGGGGATGAGGGCGTGGTGGGGTGCAAATGGAGACAACTGTACTTACTAACAATAAAAAGGAAAAAAAGTTACACCTATAACCAGAATTTTAGAGCTGGGTGAGACCTTAGAGATTACTTAATTCAACTCTCTTCATTTACAGATGAATAAAGTTGAGGTTGGAAAAGCAAGTGGACTTGCCCAAACTCTCAAAGCTAATTAGCAGGAGATCCAGGACTAAAGCCGAGGTCACCTAAATCCTGTCCAGTGTACTTTCCATTGTCTATTCCATGCTGCCCTCCTCACTTCCCCACACTACACAACGCTGCATTGGCAATGAATAAGGAAGGAGAATTATGTCCGATTATATATCTCTTGAAAGTAACTGTTTTGTGCTAATAAATGATTTAGTGGTTTGATTCCTTCATTAAATTTAGTCGACATTAAATGAACCTATGACTAACATGATGAAAATCATTAAAAAATGTTTTCTGTGATTTAGTGTGATCCAAAACCTTATTAGGGTTTAGCAACCAGACTATCTCACTATCTGAAATCATGCTAGATGAAAGGGATCATCTTCTCAATCCACATGGAATCAACACGTGTCACTCCCTAGTGTCAGGGAGAAAAATACAAAGAAGTGAAAAGGTAAATAATAATGGTTTAAACCGTTCCAGACAACAGATTCCCAGAAAGAAAGGCAGGAGGCGGTACATGAGTAATTGCTGAAGGCAACGGGATCACATGAAGCAATGAAGACCCCAGAGCACCACGCTCAAGAAAGGCTTTGAAGAAGGGAAACTGCTGGTGCCGGTGAAAGCGCGTCTGCAGAGGTAGACAGGGAAGGGGCAGCTGGGCACGCACACATTTTACTCTGGGGTGAGCTGTCCAAGTTGGCTAGAGCTGCAGGTCTGTGGGCAGGGAAACACCAAATAACCAGGTTAGAAAGAAAATCTGGAAAGTGGTTTTGAAAGGCTATGCATTTCCTCCCTCCCCTTTTCTAAAAGTCCATACCCATATGATTGTTTTTATATTTTTATGTGTTTTATTTAAATCATTTTTTATTGTTGTTTTATTACAGTTGTCCCAATTTTCCCGCCTTTGCCCTCCTCCACCCATCCTATCCCCATTCGGTGAAGGACAAATACCATATGATCTCACCTATCAGAGAAATCTAATGAATAAAATAAACTAATGAAAAAAATAGAACCACGTGACTTTTAAAAATATATTCTAATACATTCTCCTTCCAAGGAAAAATAAAACAATAGCACCTTGATTTGTTAAGGAGAAATGTCCTGAGAATGAAAAGGAAGAAAAAAGGTCCATTCCAAAGGAGAAAAGACAGATTCTGTTATACAACTCTTCCCTGTGTGCTTCCCTTGTTTAATCCAAAATAAGTGACTCAAAAAATGATTCAAACCCAAAATAATATGTTAATAATAATAAATCATTTACTAGTGACAATATCATATGACTTGAGAAAAAATAAAACAAATTGAATTTTAAAAGAATGACTAACTTCTTCGTGGCTCTTAAGATCACAGTAGCACTGTCTGATCATCAAATGTGTAATTCTTAAACCTTTTCTCTCTCAGCCATAGACACTGACTGTATAAAACTGGGTCCTGACACCAGTTTTAGAATTGGCATTGTTTTACTCTCTTACAATTCCATCTGTGATGAGATTTCTACTATATGCTGATAGAGAAACAGACAAGAGCATCAGCCATTGAAGTCCA
Organism: Micronycteris hirsuta; assembly: GCA_004026765.1. Classification (NCBI taxonomy): domain Eukaryota; kingdom Metazoa; phylum Chordata; class Mammalia; order Chiroptera; family Phyllostomidae; genus Micronycteris; species Micronycteris hirsuta. The sequence continues at coordinate 98,877 of PVJI01003870.1, read as the reverse complement.
GGACTCTGCCACCTAAAACAGGCCCTGGTGAAGGAAAAAACAAGAAGCAACTAAGCAAACTAACAAAGAAAAAAAAATAGAAAACCCTAAAATGGCATGGACCTCTTAAAAGCTTCAGGTTAGTTATCAAAGAAGAACAATTCTAGAACCTCGTGGAAAACACTGACCAAGGGAGATCCCATGTTAGGAACTGGTAATATTACACTTATTTGTCTTTAATTAGCTGCCTAGAACTTGCAATGCCTTTTCTTGGGGAAACACTGAAAATGGTGACTGGGTTCCCAAACTAATCCAAACGAAAAACAAAACCTACTTTTGACAATAACAAATAAAAATATGTACATTAACTGTGATAAATAAAAATAAAACGAATATAAATATACTGCACAATGTTTAAGACACATGCTTCTTTGGAGCCTAGCAATCTCTGGAACAGATCTGCTCTTAGCCCAGCTTATTCAAGTTGAGCTAAAGGTCCCCTCCTACAAGCCCCCAGTTTCAGCAAACCAGATGACTCACTGGCCCTTAAGCACACCACCAGTTTCCAAGCACTCTCCAAAGTATCCACAGCAGCTTCACATGATTGAACATATTCTAAAACAGCTAGAATATGCTTGTCACAACTAAGACTGTATGTAGTAGAGGTAGGAGAGATGAGAAGAGCAGAGAAGGACTTTTCTAATCTTCCCTAGGCCCCAGCAAGGCCTGGCTGACAGATCATGCTGACCTCAGACCATGGCCTTGACCCTCTAGATTTGTAAGCTGCAGGAGGGCGATTAATGATCATGTGTTCTCATTCTCTCCCCAGAGCCCAGTACTGTGCCTGCACATGGCAAATCACGTGGACAGAATGAATGATTATTTAAGCCTAGCCTCCAAACTTCACCATCATTATTCCTCCTCCTCTTCCATTCATCTCCCTCTCCCTTCTGCCTCCTCCAAAGTGAATGTAAGGACCCAGCAAGGCTGGCCTTTTATACTTTAACTTAAACTCCCAAGTAGACACAAATTTTTCATCAAAATGTTGGATACTATATCTGCAAACGGAGAGCAATGCCAACCCCCCCCCCACACACACATGTGTGTGCATACATACTCTATGAACAACGGATGTTTAAAAACAGGAATTCAAAAAGAAATACAGTGATTCAGGAGACATTTGGTCTTATTGTAGGAAGGCTGGTTATTAACTCTCTAAATGTTCTTATGCCAAATGTCAGTTACACAAAAGGTTACTAATAAGCATTTATTAAAATAATGTATGAACAATGGATGATGTAGATAATTTAGGTTGTTACAGATTGGGGAATATTTAGGTTCGTCAGTTTATATCTCTTGATTAGATATTCACTTTGAGTCTAGGATACCAGTCCTAATAAGTTTAATATATTCATAAGTAAAAGAATAGAAAAAATAAACACACTGACATCAGAGTACCTACCTACTCTCATACCACCAACTGGTGCAAAGTCCCACATCATTCTATACTTACTTATATAGTATAAACCAAGATTAATTTACTTGTTTAAAATATTTTAAAATAGTATATGGAAGTAAAAATGTTTTTGTTGTTTTTCTAAAAGTACAACTCTTTCAAAGTTTCAATTCAATGTACAAAGTGTCAATGATATAGTAAAAGTAATATTTTCTGTGTTGATACACTATGGACCATATGCTGTATTTGCTAGATATGTGCTGTTGAAAAGCCGAATTTTTACACATTGCTTTGGACATGTTTTATTAAACAGCACCATTTGATAAAATAGCTCAAAATAGTATTTTTGCAGAAACTGCTTGTCCTAAGACAAAAATCTCTTGGATCATCAAACATATTCTACCAATCTGTATTATCCCTATTATAACAGTACCAAATACATACAGGTTGTTTACACTTAAGTAGAAACATCAGTGGTGAAAAATACTTAGTGAAGTAATGGAACAGAAAGACAGAAGCATATGATCAGTTCTGGGGATGAAAGCACTCAAGGCACAGAGCTCACTCATTCCTTCTCTCCCTGAGTAATCTGGGTCCTTTCACAACAGTCCCCACTATTTCTCAAGGCTGTCTTTCTCTCCACCCATTTTTATTGCCCCCCTTCCCAAACATCTGACTCATCAACAACTTCTTCAGCCTCATCTAATAGGCTTGAGACTCCTTTGCCCAGATTTTCATAACATTACCGTGAGGAGATATCCTCTTGGAATTGGATCAGTGTTAATGAGTCAAAGAAAAGGTATCTGGAGAGCATGGAAGGGAGGAGATGAGGCACTGAAAGGAAATGGAACACCACAGGCTTCATGTCTGTTCTGCCTGAATCCGAAAAACACTCCTCCTTACACAGCAGCAAGGCAGAACAGGCTGCATCCCACTAAGCCTCTGAGGTAGTTAAGAAATACCATCTATCTACACTAGGTAGCTGATTACAGAAAGCAAGGAAGCAGTCTCAGGTTTCGTAAGTGGATAGCCAGGGAATGGGTGAATACCTTTCCTCTGACCTGCTAGTGGGAGATGACTTGGTGCCAGTGGTGACTCTGACTGCTCAGTCTCAGCCACAATGTCGTGTTATGTCTTCACTCACATGCAAGTAGCAAGCTTTCACATAAGGCAACTGCAAAAATTCCCTCTCATTCGTGTTTTTTTTTTACACAAACATCACTAGGAAGGAATTAACCACCATACAAAGGTATATTCTATCTTTGCTCTAAATTCACTCTGAGACACCAGAGGTGGGAAGGAAATGACAGACAGGAATGAGAACTCCTGGGTGCGGCTCTGGCTATATGGAGATAGGAGGACCTTGACAATGTGTGAACTCTAAAGTATGCAAAGTGCAATTACCTGCCAGAGAGCTTCTCTGATGTTTGGCTCTGCACAATTGTGTAATGGGAAACCCTGATGCAATGTTCAAATAACCAAAATCACTTTAGAGATAAAGGGAAGCACATATAAATATATATACATAAATATATATATATATGCATTTCCCAGGTTTTATAGATACAGCATAGTTTCAGTGTAACAATACACAGAAGAAAGACTTCAAAAGGAAAAATCCCATTAAAACCTCTTTTTACCATTTTCTATTGCAATGGCTAATTAAATCGCTTACTTCTCTGTGTCAAACTTAAGAATTTATGAAAAAGAACACAATTTTCAAAAAAAGTTAAAGACACATCAATGTCAATCATCTGTCTCACCCAGAAATAATTATAGCAAGACATTTTCTCCATAGCATATGTCCCATGCCTTGTACTGTATTCATGCAGTAACTACTATGCCATTTACTCTAACGAACACAAAAACTACAGGAATGTATTATAATTTCTAGGAAGGCAGAATCACGACGAGCAAGGTTCATTTCCTCCCCTGCTGGGATGCACAGCAATACTGCAAGGACTAAAAAATTTAAATCAAAAGATCATTTCTAAAATCCTGTTAACTTACCTAATTTTTATTTCAAAACTTTTAAATGCCTTAAAACCAAAAGCAACTGAAACAACTGGAAAAATAAATGGGGAAATGTGAAAATAACATCACAATAGCTTCCGCTAGAAAAGCAAAAAGGAGCATATATAAATCAACCCGCTAGAAAAGCAAAAAGGAGCATATATAAATCAACCAAGGGACAACACTGTCAAATAAACTCTAACAACCATAGGAAAGTTTGCTGATACAAGAAAACTGTATATGTATGTGGGCTTCTAGAACAACCTCTAGGTGCTGCTGTAGAGACCCCTTTCGTTAAGACCTTTCTTTCCCGTGTTTTAGCCTCCCCCTCCCCCTGACTGCACTGCACTGCGCCAAGCCATTCCAGACAATCACTTCCAACATAACTGCTGTGGAAGAGCCTCACAAACTAACATTCTTCAAGGCTCAAGGAGCCAAACAACGGCTTTTTGTTTTTATTTCCAAATTATGTTATATGAGCTAGACAAAATATCAGCAGGTTAGCAGGTTGTGTCAAAGCAACCAGGAGGCCGAAGAAGCAAAAAAGACAGCCACCACTGTAGTTCACCGCCCTGACCCCCGCCAGAGCCAGCTCTCCACACGGAATATTACTAAATGTTAAAACCAATCCTGTGCATAATTTAGAACTGTCATGTGAGATCTGGAGATGTGGGAACATAGGGTAGGGAGGTTCCTGCGACGAGCTCTCAGCAGCACAGACTTCACCTGATATGTCAGCTCCTGCATCTGAGAAACCGATGAGAGATGGTGGAAGCTCAAAGGAAAACCGGGCGAGCGTGGGGGGGCGGAGGGGGGGAGATGAGGCCGTAACGCTCCGAGCAGCTTAACCAGAGCCTTGCCGCGGTCCCCGCGCCCCGCACCTCCTCTGACCCACAGCCTCCCAACAGCCGCAGGGGGGTGGTGTCGCCCGCACGGCCAGGCGAGGACGGGGAAGCCAGCGGCTTTACCTGTGATGGACCAAGTCCAGCGGTAGAACTCCATCGTGTCGTTGAGCGCCGTGGACACCACATTCAGGACACTGCCCTGCTCGGAGTCCAGAAGCCCCATCGCGGCGGAGAGCAGGAGCGGGCGGCGGCGGGGAGGAGAAAGCGGAGACCCCGCGGGAGGGCGGACTTCGAAGGCAACGGCCGAAGAAGGGAGCGAGCGTCAACTGGGATTCCCTCCAACGGCGGCGGCCCAGGTGCGTCTTCTCCTCTTGCTCCGGGCGCCGCGGCAGCGGGGAGGCGGCAGCGGCGGCAGCGGCGGCTACCGGCCGGGAGGAGGAGAAGGTACCGTCTTGGCTCTCAGGAAACGGAGGGGGAGCTCCTGCCGTGAGCGCCGAGCGCTGCACCCGTCTGCCGCCTCCCGCTGTCGCCGCTCCAGTCTCTTCGGCTGGCGTCACGTGGGCGCGCGCGGGGCGGAGGGGCCTGCGCGCCCCTCCTCCCGCCCGCGCGCGCGGATTCTTGCGAAGGGATGCTGCGGCTGGGGGCGGCGGCGGCCGGGCGGGCGCAGGCGCGCGCCGCTCCGCCCCGGCCTCCCGGCCACGGTCCCTTCCCAGGTGGCCACCTTCCCCCGGGAGGCTCCCAGGGCTTCTTCCCCGCCTCCTGCCCCAGCACCGGGCCCTGCGGAGGAGTGCCCGCCGTCCCACGAGTGACCTTGCATCCGCCCCGGACGCATCTTAGGAAACACGACAGGGAAGAATGGGCGTTTTGTGCTGAAGGATGAGGTTAGCGAGGTGCGTTCGTCCTTAACTGTCATTCACTTGGATTTTTCTTGGGTTCTCTTTCCTTCACCCCTGTCAGCACATGCTTGCCACCAGAACAAAGGAAATGTACAAGTTATCCCTCTAAATTCGTGTGGCTACAGTGATGGAGAATGGACTTAGGCGTCTACCCATTAACAAATTAATAAATACAGTGCAGAATCCGCGTGTGTGGATGGACTACTTGAGTTAATACCCAAATGTTCTGCCCCGGGTCGGCGCCCCTAACCCCTATCCCCGCCCTGTTTTCAAGGGTCAACTGTAAATTGGATGAATGCTTGCACGTGTTCTGTAGTCTTTTAATATACGTGGAAAAATTAAAGAGATATAATGGTGCTAAATTAGGCCATTAGAAGCTTAGAGAAGAGGGAGGACCAAAAGGGGCCTGCCTTATGATTAGAGAGGTCATTTTGGATCTGAAGAAAATGAGGTGAATCTAAAAGGACAATCTAGGCAAAAAAGGAAAAAATGATGTTTCTAAAAAAATCTGTTTAGATAAGACAGGAGGCAACAGGGTAATCTACCCTTGAAAAGTAGCAAAAATACACCACATAAAATTAATAATTTTATCGTTTCTGACATCAAACAAGATCTTTGAGAACAGTCCAATAATCCTTTCACCTGCTTGTTAAACATGTCACCTACTTTTTGTTTAACCCTTTCTCTAATTGTTAGTTTAGGATGCTCCATTTAAAGGCCACTGAGTCAAGTGTGTGATTGCTTTTGTTTTTTTGACACTGTGAAAGTAATGTTAATATTTTCTTTCATGTTTATTTGGTTTACTTTCCAGTTGACCCAGTTATATATTATTTGACTTTATATTGAAACCATCTTAGAGGATAAGAATTATTTTTGGTTCCACATTGGGGACCTAATTCAGTGCCGTAAGTAATTAATATTTATGATGATATCAAAATTGTAACACACTTTTTTCAGAACTGCTACAAGTAGCAAGAGCTTTAAAGTGGGAGAGAAGATGTAATTAAAAGTAACAGATTTATTTTATCACTTAAGCAACCACAGTTTTCATTATATACCCTAATCTTGAAATTAACCAAATAGAATATAATTTACAAAATATACTTACCAGATTAAAGGTTTTTGGATTGAATTATGGTTTCTCAAGTCTCAGCCCCCAAGTTATGTGTATCAGATTCTAGTAGCTATATAAAAAATCCACCCAAGTCTGCACATTTGAAGAGATGGTGAAGATCAATGATGTATTCTTGTACTTTGGTGGCCTAGCAAAGTTCAGATTAGTTTGAACTTTATGTAGTAAATTGATTACTACTTTTATTTTGTGAAATCCTGAATTTTTTTAATGAAAATCAGATCCCACTCTCACCCTCATGCACACACACAAAACTTCAGCATCTTGTTTAATAAATACAAAAATTTTAAAACAGATTCTTTTATAGTGGAAGTCGACATAAGTCCCGCTATTCACTAGAGGGCGCCTGTCACATATAAGAAAATCCTAAACAAGTGATGAAAAAAGTGTCCAGAGTGGCACGCACATCTCCACACTCTACCTGTAAGAGTTGTATGTTTATTAGCATTGATGACATATCCAAACATAACCTAAGAACTAGAGCCCTAGAACTTACCTATTCTGGAGCCTTGTTACCCAGCCTGGAGACGAACATTGCAGTATTATTCAATTCACATGTCGTTTAGAAATACCAAAGCCTACCTAATCTGTTTGTGCAAATGAAAAGAGTCCTGGTGTCCACTCCCCTAGAGTTACAGCCATCTAACCAAGACATCATGACAGAACAAAATCAAATATAAGCATCCATAGTATCTGCAAAGCTTTTGAGAACAGAGTTCTTTGTTGTGGATTGACTATAAGTAAGACACAGTTATCTACAAAAACCAAGGGAGATGATATGATCATAACAAAAAATGACTTTATATAAAATAGAAAAAAATGAAATGCTTTACAGCCCATACAGAATTAGCAACATAAATGATACGTTTTTTCCTAGTGTTTCCACCTTTCTATGTTTCAATATTGTCAGCAACCTGTGCTTTTAAAGACAGAGGAACCTAGGAACATGTTGAATTAGGAGTGAAAGGAAGTAGTCTGATATAAAAGAGCTGTAGAAAGACCCTAAATCTTACAAAGTAAAATTTGCTAAGTGGATAATATTACAGAAAATGGAGAAAATCACTGATAATACTAACTGCTGTCTATTAGTTCGTGTTTTCTTTTATTCCACTCACCACTCTTCCCCCACTCCACAAAGATAAGGGAAATATGGAGAACCCATGACATAATTTAGGTTCTTAACTAATTTGGAATTACAATCCTTGTCTTAAGCCATCTTACTTTTAAATTTTTAAAGATGTTTATTATTTGTTACCTTGTATATAATTATTTTTATTACATCAAATGGATATAGAGTCTTCTGATAATCATGAGTATTGAAAAAGGAACAGACAATACAATGAAATGAAAATCCCCATAATCTCATCTTTTATTCTTTTAAAAATTTTTTTATTGTTATTCTATTACAGTTGTCCCAGTTTTTTCCCCTTTGCCCTCCATCACCCAGCCCACCCCCTGCTCCCACAGTCAGTCCCCACACTGTTGTCCGTGTCCATGGGTCATTCATACTTGCTCTTTGTCTAATCCCTTCCCTTCTTTCCACCATTATCCCCCCTCCCCTCCCCTCTGGCTACTGTCAGTCTGTTCCATGTTTCCCTGTCTCTTGTTTTTTTTTTTTTTTTTTTGCTCATTAGTTTATTTTGTTCATTAGTTCCTCTTATAAGTGAGATCATATGATATTTGTCTTTCATCTCCTAGCTTATTTCACTTAGCATGATATTCTCCAGTTCCATCCATGCTGTCTCAAAAGGTAGGAGCTCCTTCGTTCTTTCTGCTACATAGTATTCCATTGTGTAAAATGTACAACAGTGTTTTGATCCACTCATCTACTGATGGACACTTAGGCTGTTTCCATCCAGCACTTGGCTATTATAAATAGTGCTGCAATGAACATAGGGGTACATAGGTTCTTTTGAATTGGTGTTTTGGGATACTGAGGGTATAATCCCACCAGTGGAATCACTGAGTCAAAAGGCAGATTCATTTTTAATTTTTTGAGGAAATTACATACTGTTTTCCACAATGGCTGCACCAGTCTGCATTCCCACCAATAGTGCACTAGATTTCCCTTTTCTCCGCAGCCTTGCCAGCACTTGTTTGTTGATTTATTAATGATGGCCATTCTGACAGGTATGAGGTGATATCTCATTGTGGTTTGAATTTGCACCTCTCTGATGGCTAGTGATGTTGAATATCTCTTTATATGTCTATGGGCCCTCTATATGTCCGCCTTGGAGAAGTGTCTATTCAGGTCCTTTGCCCATTTTTTAATTGGGTTGTTTATCTTCCTGATGTTGAGTCATATGAGTTCTTTATACATTTTAGAGATTAAACCCTTCTCCCATGTGTCATTGACCTATATGTTCTCCCGTACAGTCCATCCATTTTCATTTTAATGACAGTTTCTTTAGCAGTGCAGAAGAAGCTTTTTAATTTGATGTAGTCCCATTTGTTTATTTTTTCCTTTATTTCCCTTGCCCTGGGAGATATATTGGCAAAAATATACTAACCTTCCAAACAAGAAAGCACCCAGTTCCAGATGGTTTTATTGGTAAGTTCTACCAACCATTTAAGGAGGAATGATACCAATTCTCTACAATTTCCTCCAGAAAATACAATCAGAGGGAAAACTTTCTAATACATTTTATGAGGCCACAACTACACCAATACCAAAACCGGATACACACATTACAACAAAGGAAGACTACAGACCAAAATCTCTCATAGGTATCTATGTAAAATTTTTGTACAAAATATTACCACATTGAATCCAATAGTGTGTAAAAATAATCAGACACTAAGACCACGTGAGATTTATTCCAATTATGCAAAGCTGATTCAATGTTCAAAAATCAGTGTAATCCATCATATCAACAAGCTAAAGGGGAAAAAAACATATTGATCTTACCAACAGAAAAAGCATTTGACAAATCCAACATCTATCCATGATAAAAACTCTTAGCAAATAAGCCAGGCAGTGAAAGACCAATACCATATAATCTCACCTATAAGTGGACCATAATCAACAAAACACAAGCAAGCAAAATAGAACCAGAGACCTGGGAATAAAAAACAAACTGACAGTAACCAGAGGGGGTGGGGTAACAGGGAAAAGAAGGAAAAGGGTCATCAAGGAACATGTATAAAGGACCCATGGACAAAGCCAATGGCCGGGGTGGGGTAGGGTTGCAGGTGGGTGGTGGGGATGGGTAGGGCAGGAGAGTAATGGGGCAAAATGGGGACAACTGTAATTCAACAAAAATTTTAAAAACTCTTAGCAAACAAGGAATAGAGGTAATTTCCTCAACTTGATAAAGAATCACTACAAATACCCTACAGCTAACATCATACAAAAAGATGAGAAACTGAACACTTTTTCCCTAAAATGGTAAACAAGAAAAGGATATCCTCTCTCACTATACCTATTCCACATTGTACTAAGAGTACTAGCCAGTGCAATAAGACAAAAATGGCTAATTAATGTATGGTTAGAAAAGGAGAAATAAGACTATCTTTATTAATGATTACCTATATAAAAAATCACAAAGAATCATCAACAACAAAAAACTCATGGAACTAATAGTGAATACAGTAAGTTCCTAGGGTAAAAGGGTAATATACAAGAATCAATTGCTTTACCAGTAATGAACAATTGGAATTTGAAATTTAAAAATAATGCCATTTACAATGTCATCTAGGAAAATTACATACTTAGATATAAATTGAACTTAATTATATAATCTAAATTATAAACAAGATCTATATATGAAAACTATAAAACCATAGTGGAATACATCAAAAAAGATATAAATCATTGGAGAGAAATGATATTCTATGTTCATTGACTGGAACACTAACTATTGTTAAGATATCAATTCTTCCCAACCTAATCCATACATTCAATGCACTACCAATCAAAATCCCAGCAAGCTGTTTAGCAAATATTAACAAAGAATCTAAAGTTTTTATGGAATTCAAAAGACCTAGAATAGCTAACATAATACTGAAGAACAATATTGGAGAACTAATTGATTTCAAGATTTGCTCTAAAGCTACAGTGATCAGGACAGTGTGGTATTGGGTAAAGAATAGACACACAGAACAATGGGGAAAAATAGAGCCTAGAAATATACTCATACATATATTGTCAACTGATCTTTGACCAAAGGCAATTCAATGGAAAATGGGTAGTCTTCTCAACAAATGGTTCTGTAGAAATCATGTGACCATATGCAAAACAAAAACAAAAAACATACATCTTTCACCAAACATCTTTCATCAAAATTAACTCAAATTGGGTCATAAACCTAAATGTAAAGTGCAAAATAATAAAACTTCTGATTGAAAACAGAATAAAGTCTAGGTGACCTTGATTTTGGTGATGAGTTTTTAGATACAACACCAAAGGCACAATCCATGGAAGAAAATAACTTGATAAATCCTTAAAATTTAAAAACTTTTCTGTGAAACACTATGTAAAGAATGAAAAGAACAGACTTGGAGAAAATATTTGCAAAACACTTATTTGATAAAGGACAAACTCCTAAAACTCAATAATAATTTAAAAAACAACACAGTTTAAGCATAATTAAGAGTCCTAGACACCTTACCAAAGAAGATATACAAATGGCAAGTAAACATGTAAGCTGTTTAATGTCACTCGTCATTAGAGAACTGCACATTTAAACAACAGTAAAATACCACTGCCTGTTAGAATGGCAAAAATAAATAAATAAATAAACGATAATACCGTGCTGCTAAGGTTATAGAGCAACAGGAACTCTCATTCACCAATATCAGGCATGCAAATTGGCATGGCCACTTTGGAAGACAGCTTGGCGGTTTCTTACAATGCTAAAAATAGTCTTCCTGAACAATCCAGAAATTGAGCTCCTGGATACTAATCCAACTAATTTGAAAACTCATGTCCACAAAAAAGCTGCACATGGATCTCTGTAGGAGCTTCATTCATAATCACCAAAAACTGAAAGTAACCAAATTGCTCTTAGTAGATGAATAAATTGAAATTGTGGTAGATCCATACAATTGAATATTATTCACCAATAAAGAGAAATAAGCTATAAACCCATGAAAGACATGGATAAATGTATGTTGCTAAGTGAAAGAAACTAGTATGGTTCCAGTTGACATTTCTGGAAAGGCAAAATGATAGAGACCATAAAAGATCTGTGGTTTTGAGGCTCAGGGAGTTGGGAGGGGTTGGCTATGTCTAGTACAGGAGATTCTGTGGGGCAGTGAAGCTGTCCTGCACGACACTGTAGCGGTGGATGAATAACACTATGCATTTCTCACAACCTATAAAACTTTGCAGCAAAAGTGAGCCTTAACAAGTGAAAAATACAAAAAATCATTTAGGAGGTTGGGAAATCCCAGGATGGAATATAGACTGTGACAAAAGAATCTAATTTTGGCATAAAACGTATGGAACAACCTCATTGAAGAGGACCAGGGTAAAACTTGCTGACTTAAGTAAATTTGGAAATGAGTAGAGTCTGTAAGGCTAAAGGCAAAAGGAATTATGCATAGGCAATGTATTCTAGTAGATAAAGTTGCTTTCCACGGCTGTACAGGTCAACAATTCTGACACTGCTATAGGTATATACTGGAATTGAACAATTAAGTAAATGGGTAGCAAATGGTGTGAGCCAGGTTTCTCATTGTTGGAGTGGAAGTTTATGCTAACAGATTAGAAGTTAGAGACACCATTATAAACTCATGTTTATTTTAATGTAGATAGAGCTGGTTGCATATAGATATATTTATAGATATGTGCATATATACAGATTGGTATATGCACATGTATATTCTTGCTCTGTCAGCTGAGAGGGCTTAGAATCATTGACATCATACTAGCAATGAGCACACTTAGTACCCAGAATTTGACTTCTAATACTATTCTCCAAAGTAACCAGAGATCCTTGGAAAAATGACTGATTCTGGGACTGGGGCAGAAAGTACATAAGATGATCCCAGAACATTCTTTAGCATCCAAAAGTAAAGAAAAAATTGATGTGAGTATGGCAAGGAGATAAAGGAGACAACTGGAGTAGCTCCCAATGCCCAGAGCTAAAACACTTTGTGTAAGAAAATAAAGTAGTTTTATATTGTAACCCAAAGTATAAAATAAATATTCATGAGTCCATACTATATAAGTAAATGATTGAATAAAGTAATAAATGGAGAAGAAGAAATAAATATCCCTTGCAGAAGAAATCCAAGTAATTATGTAGCACCCTGCTCCTTGAGTAACAGCTGCACATAGACTTCTTTCCAAAGAGCACAGTGTGGAAAGGGAAGGGGGGAGAGTAACTTTTCCTTGGATGAATCTGACAAACACTATCTCAGCCAGGTGATCAAGGCCAACATCAACAAAGGTAAGAAATGTTGAGAGTATGTGCCCTTGCTCGGCTGTGATGAAAATGGCACTTTACCACCATGGTCTTTCTTCCCCAAACCCATAACCCCAGTGTGATCATGTGAAAAACAGGTAAATACCAACTGAGGGACATTTTACAAAATACCTAACTAGTACTCCTCAAAACTATCAAGGTCATCGAAAGCCAAGGAAGTTTGAGAAACTGTCATAGCCAAGAGGGACCTAAGAAGACATGGAAGGAGGGAAGTGTCCATCCTGTGGGTTCCTGCCCCAGGTTTCCAGGAGACTTTGGGGAAATTTAAGTCACTGACTCCTGATCTAGTGGTCCAGCCCCAGGGCTGCACTGAGCGCTCTGAGCCTGACCTCACTGCTATGCGTTCCCCCAGGGACCCTGACCTGCTTCATTGACTCGCAGTGGCCTGTGGACTGATTCGTCATCTACAAAGTGCCAGGCCTCCAGAAGAGGGGTGCTGGGGCTCAGACAGGACTGTGCTACAAGTACTTGGATGAGGGTTCAGGAATCTGGTATCACGGGACGGGGTCCATCGACAGCTTGGAGGGAGCTGTAGGCAGGAACAGCTTGCTGCCACTGTACAGGAACACCAGTCAGTTCACCTGCTTTACAATGACCAACTACCTCATGACTTCGGGCTGCAGAACTCTTCTAGCCAGGGGCACACGAGGAACATACTGCTTCTGGATGAAGAAGGGGGCCTTTTCGCCGCTCCACAGCGTTCCCGGGTTTCCTACGTATGCTGCATACAGACAGCCACCGCGGGCCCCAAAATATGGGCAGGACCTGCACTGCATGTCTTTTCCCTTGACCAATTCTCAAAGATTGGCAGACAGCTGAACTAGATCTAGCCTCAGGTATATGACTACAAGCTGGAAGGGGCCTTCATCCAGAAATTACCCAACCTGGAGGAAGTGGTCAAGGGCCACCATGCTCACCACGGACCCTACAACAGCAGTGTAACACTCCCATCAAAGGCAGGGCCATCTCCCAGAGCTTTGCCAAATTTGGAAAGTTTGCAGATGACCTACACTCTGGCTGGTTGGCGGAAGCCCTTGGCAGCAACCTGTAGGTCCAGTTCTGGCAACACTCTAGTGGTGTCTTGCCCTCCAGGTCATCTGGGGCCCAGCAAGTGCTTGGCTGACCCAGAAGCCTTTCCTGGGCCAGCTGGGCCCACCTTCAATGCCACAGAAGACCACTCCAAGTGGTATGTAGCCCCAGAAGGACCCAGGGCCTGTGTCGGGGACAGGAATCGAAACTATGGAGAGGAGCACCAAGGTGGGGGCACTGTGCACCCAGCTGTCTGCCCTCTGGAAGGCCTTCCAGCCTCTGGTGAAGGCCTGAGAGCCCTGTAGGGACCAGAGCAGTACCTTGTCTCCAGGAAGCCCAGCAGAGCATATAAGAGCTAAGGCTTAGGAGCCAATTTGGACTTCAGTTAAAATCCCAGTGTAGTCTCTTCCAAATTGTGTGACCTTAACCATGTACCTGAACTGGTGATTCAGTCTACTTATCTGCAAAACAGGAACCACAACACCTGACTCAGGATTTGTGAGGAATAAAAGGAAACTGGTAGATGGGGAAAAAAGAGAGAAGAAGAAGACATGAAAACCAAAAGTAATACAGTATCCAGGATGGGATCCTGGAACAGAGAAAGAACATTAGGTAAACACTAAGAAAATATGAATAAAGTACTTACTCAATATTAGTTCAGTGATTGTGACAAAGGCATCATACTGATGTGAGATGTTAGCAGTAAGGGAAACTAAGTGTGGGATGTATGGGAACTCTGTATTCTCTGTGTAATTTTTATTCGAATTCAAACTGTTCTAAAAAATAAAGATTATTTTTAGCCCTAACTGGTGTGACTCAGTGGGTTAAGAGCTGCCCTGTGAACCAAAAGGTGGCTGGTTCAATTCCTGGTCAGGGCACACACCTGGGTTTCAGGCCAGGTCCCCAGTTGGGGGCGTACAACAGGCAACTGTGATGTTTCTCTCCCTCTCTCTCTCCCTCACATCCCCTCTCTCTAAAAAATAAAATAAAATCTTTAAAAAATAAGATTATTTTTAAAATCATAAATAAATGTGAAAAATGTTATACCCATTTGTGGTCGTTTCAATTCTAGAACTATATCTTAAAGAAATAGCTACTATGTACCTTACAGTAAAATAGGTTTATAATAGTATTTACAGCATAAACATGTGAAATTCAAATAATGTTAGCCATATAAAGTGGTGTGAATACTAAATAAATGTTGATTGCTGCTATTATTATTATTATTATTCTAAGCTAACTGGTACTCAAAGATAATCCTCAAAGAATTGACTCGGTAGTAGAGAGATACGTAAAAAGATGAGCACAATAAATTATGGTGATTGATGATAAATGACTCTTTCCTTCCTATGTAACTTTGGAAAGTGGGTTACTCTCACTGCCTCAGCCTCTGTCACCCAACAAATATAGTAAAAATGATGATATGAACCTCACCAGCAACAACTGCTGACAAATTAAAACAGAAAAATAAGGGAGTCCAATGGAGTGCAGAAGTATAATGAAGGATCTCCTAACTTAGGCTGGGATGTCAGTGGCTTACTAGAAAATATAATAGCTAAGAACAATGTCGTGAATATATATTAAATAACTCATGTTCATTCAACAAACATTCCTTGAGTTCTACTGTGTATGTCAGACACTACCCCATCATTACTTGAAAATCAAATCACAAGTGATTTCTTCAGCACACAGCTGCCTTCTATAACTTTTAGTTTTTACTTTAAAATAATTGACATCAGGCAATTTTATATCTGGGGCCAACAGGCATTCTTTGGGGAAAATTTTTTGTAAATTGGAAAGTGTTGTCCTGGCCAGAGTGCATTGGAATTAAATTGCAGGGGATTGGCAGTGACTAGAACTTACGTGAATGAGGGGAACCCCATCCCAGGGAGTTCTCCTGGTGGCATACAAAATGAGTCATCCTGGACATACTCTGTTGTTCTGGCAGGAAAGGGGGTGGCGATTCCCTCTAGTGGAGAATGCCGCAAGCCCTTCTCTGAAACAGCTTTTATTGGGATCAGCATGCATGCATAGCTCATCAATCAATGTCCAAAGCCTATAGAAAATAGATATTATCTATAGATAATAATTGAAGAAACACAGAGATCTGCCTCAGGTCAGGGTCTGTTAGACATGCTGATGCCAGATGATTGTTATGGCGTGTCTCCTGAGATAAGGAGTTCACTCTTATGCTTTGAACTTAAACGTCTGGTTTATACCAATAGGGCTATACAAAGCAAAGCAAGCTCCAAAGGATACAATGTATCCTTCAGGCCTGATTTCCCACAGGAACCCTTGGTGCTAGCATCAGGTCATGCCTGCCTCCTGCATTCCTGGTTTTCCAGTCAAGTCTTCCAGGCTTCTTTCAAGGCCTTGATTGTGTGGGGCTACAGTCTCCAATACTACACAAAGTGGTCCCTAACACATGATCATAAAATTCTCCCTGGTTATAAAGTCAAAGCAGAAAGTGAGAGAAATATGATGCCCTTCTCCCCAGCTGAGATCATTTTACTGAGAAACTAAATCAAATCTGTAAGTAATAAGGTCTATCTGGTAGAACTAACTTAACTGATCAGCAAACTCCCAATGTTTAATTGCCAACTACAAATTAGATTCAGTGATATTTCTTATATTACTAGTAATATTTTTGTCTAGAAAAATACAAAATATTTCCAAATAAAGGATGACATGAATTAATATTGGGCACAAAATCCACAAAGCTGTAAAATAATTCGACTCTTGGTAAATTTCTGGTGGTATGCATTTATATATGTATGTATGATGTATGAATAAGTGAATGATCTAGGATAAATAAGGATAAGATTGAGGGAGAGCAAAATATTTTGAGAACATTTTGTTAGCTCCTAGATAGCAGGTTGCTTATTTTACTGAAAGAATTTTCCTAGGTCATTTTGTCTGCAAAAGATCATAGATTTTAAGAGTAACTAGGAAGATAGCATATTATAATGGAAAGCATACCAGACCAGGAATCAGGAGACCTCTGTTTGTTCTGTTTTTATCTCTGGCCGTAACATGTGTGGACATGGGCAAGTCACCACTGTCTTTATGGCTCTTCTTATCTAATAAATGAAGGTAATTCATTCCTTGTCTACTTTGTATAATTGTTCTGTGTGTCAAGTGAGACCATGAATTTTAAAGTATACTTAAAGCACGGCATTTTTACCACTGAAATTGTTCACTATGAATAGTTTAAAGAGGATAAATTCTTTATTGGAAATTGAAAAGATTTTTAAAAAGACATGATATATCTCTCATCACTAATAATTGAATTAAGTAACCATATATAATGTTCTAAAACTAACTGTGCATGTACAAAAAGAAAATAACCATTGCTAACTATTTCTTTCCATGGGGAAAAATTATAGCATGCTAGGTAGTCTATAGTTTATTCTCATGTTGATAAAACTCCCTTGAACACCAAGATAATTTAAAAGGATTATAACAAATTTAGCCACCACAAATGTAATTTAGATAGCTTAGAATTTTTAATTGTCATAGGTTCTTAAGAAGGATAATGAGCTATGTTCTCTAATCTTCAATTAGATATTGCATTAATATTATATGGGGAAAGGAGAATATATATTTTTTTAGAATTTTTATCTGTCCCCTCAGAATAAATTTTGTACTTTGCCCTCTTCTCCCTGTGTCATGTTTTCCATTCAGTGATTTCGTAGCAGGTGAGGGAAATAGACGGTTCCTCTGACAAGTGGGCTCACAAGGAGACCCTGAGAGGTGTTGCACAGCAGTTGTCAGCTTCCCAGAAGCAGCAGGTGCAGATAACAGTCCTCAAAAGGAGCTTTGATCTGCCCCAGACTTGAGGAGAAAAATGCAAGTGGTACTCACATTTGGGAAGGAATAATTGGTAAAGAAAAGAGAGATGGCCTTAAAGGAGGGTTTGTTCCTAGACAGTAGTGAGTTATTTAAGGATGGGGACTGTGTCTTATTTATCTTTGTATATGAGGTCCAAGAACAATGCCTGGAAATTAGTAGATGATCAGTATAAATGACAAATGTTGGATGGATGGACAGATGGATGAATGAATGGTTGGTTGGATGCATAAATGGATGGATGGATAAATAGATATAACAGGTCTATCTAGAAAATATAGATGAAAACATGTGTCACAATCTCTTTCAGGCCAGTTAACATGGCAGGATTCAGGGTGTGGGTGAGTATAACCTCCAGCACCTACCTACATGCATGCACATCAGGAGTCCTATCTCTTGTCCAATTACCAATCACCACTTTCCTGATAATCATTTGGCAAAAATAAACAAGCCACGCCACCATGAAGGTTGTTATTTACAATGCACGGAGCTTTACTAACTTAACAGCTAAGAAATAGTAGATTATAATGTGTGATGAATATTGATAAAAATCTGTATTCACTATAATTGAAATGCTAGAATTTTACTTAAAACTTTGTTACATTACAAATGTAAATGAGCAGACATTTCCTCTGAGTAAGGAAGTGAGAGCTGAAAAGTAAAGTTGAAAAAAACAAAGTCAAGAAGAATAAGTAGACAAAAAAATAAATAAATAAAACATTATGACTACAAAACACTAGAACCAGTCAATGATAACTTGAAATTTATAAATTCTGAAATACCCTTTACATGCCCTGCCAAAGTGTGGATGTTAAAGCATCTGTTCTCTTGATCTCCTGCAGCAGAAATGGCATGTACCCTATAAAACTGCAAGTGAATGGTAAGGAAAGAAGAAGCTAATGCCACCATAACCACTACTTTGGTATTTCCATCTTAGCGCTTCCTATACCACAGAATTTAAATGATCACATAATGAGAAGGTATAAATGAAAGTAGCTTACATCAGAGGTAGCAGAACAAAATTTTCACTGCTTCCATAAAGATAATGTAAATGAGTGATATCTTTGTATCTTTTGATGAAAATGCTCACCAATAAATGTAGAAGGAATGATAAGAGTAAGAAAGCCATGATTTTTCTCTCACCATAGCAATTGGTTCTGCTAGAACTGTCAAAAGAAGCTAAAATTATTGGCTTATATAATAAGATAAAAAATCTGAAACATCACTCCACAGGTCACATTAATTAGAAAGGGAAAAGGATGGAAATGTGGCAGATAGTCTCTTAACCAAGTGATCATGTTAACATGACCAATGATGGGACAAACTGATGTCATGTGCCTCCTGCAGTGAGGCGAGCAGAGAGGCTTTCAGAGAAACTATTAGGTCGAGTCCAAAAAATGAAGTGCTGGTGAAAGTTTCAGCCAAATATACGGACAGAAAGTGTATCTGGGAGATTCTGTGTCCTCTCAGAAAGACAAGATGAAAAGAGTTCTCAGCTGCTTGAGGAGCTGTAACGTAACATATTTGCATGGGGTCCATAGCAAAAGTTTCTGTGGGGGTCTATGGCCAATTCAGACATCTCTGTTCTCATGAAGGTCAGAGTCAGTGCCCTGCTTCAAGGGCTCATCCTTCACATCTACCATCAAGAGCTCACTGATGATGTGCTTTGAGTGCCTTGAAAAAGACACCTTTTAACCAATAAACATATCCTGGGTCAGAGCTTCTCAAGTTTTAATGTGTACAGAAGCCCCTGGGGATCTTGTTAAATTACAGATTCCAATTCAGTGTGTCTGGCATGGGGCCTAAGATTTTGCATTTCTGAAAAGTTCCTGGGTAATTCTGATGTGACTGGTCCACAGACTACACAGTGAGTAGCAGAGTCCTATACGTCCCGTTTCTGCCTGCACAAAGGCATTACCAGTAATCATAAAACAGGCCTGATTTAGCCAACTTTTATCAATTGGCATCGATTAAAATCGTTCTGGCTAAAAGACTTGCATGCACATTTTCTTAACTAGCATTTTAACTGTAAACCTAAAACTGATTTTATGCTTATCATGAATGAATATGTACATAATTCTGTAACAGTTTGCTGTGTGGTTGATCTTTTTTCCAAGTTAGATTGAGAATTTCATTTTGAAAATGATAGATGGTGGAAAACATTAATATTCTAACTCTCTTAAAGCCTATCTGGACCACTTAGCATGGAGCAAAAAATTGACTTGTTATATTAAAATATTAATTTTACCATTTATTTTTATTTTAAGCCAGAGTTTGCAAGCTGGTAGCTCTTGAGCTCAGTTTAGTTTATTCATGTGTTTTGTTTGGCATATGCAGTTGGAGTTTTGTTTTTTGTTTTGGGATATACTATTTTAAAATTAGAACTTCATCCATAAAAATAGTTATAATGTTTTAATTAACCTCTCTTTGATCCCCTGACATGTTTAACTCTCTTTACTAAAGAAAAAAATTTAAGTGCTAAATATTTAACTCACTGTGTAATTATTATGATTATATTGTTAAATTAATTGCTAACATTTAATGAAATCCAGAAGCAGAGTAACTTAAGAAAAAGAAGCAATAGTATTCTTAAAAATCTATGAATTCAATGAAATACAAAATAATATTGATAATAAATGGAAATAATATATTTAATGCAAATACTAAATATGTAAAATAAGATCTATACATTGAGTTTGATTAATTGACAAAACATGCCCCATTTTAATAATTATTTAAGATAATTATATATTATAATTTTCAATGATCTTATGGTAGATTGTCACATTAATGCCACATGAATAATTTCTCCTGGTATACATACCCTTGTGGCTCACTCTTCAGACTGAATCTGGATTTGGCCATATGTCAGCTTTGGCCAATAAGACATCAGCCAACACAATACAAAAAATTTTTGATAAGGGTTTGTGTGTTGGGGACTTAGATCACCAAATAGCCTAGGTTACTGAATTGCCACAAGTATCTGTATCTGCCAAGTCAGAATAATAGAGATCATTAGAAGAATCTGCATCTTTGTATCTAGATATTTGGATACTTGGTAAAAAAAAAAATAGAAGATTAACAACACTTAATGGAGCATTTGCATTCAAAGGCATCACAGTGTGCCTACCACGTCCATGAGCTCATGCTCTTAGACCTGGCCTTGCCACTCATCAAATTCTTAGACTGCTGCTGTGATTCCATGAAGAAGCACAGCTGGCTTCCTCGGAGATGAAGGACCTCCTGGAAAGCGATCCATCATCTCGGCCTCTCAGCTGAACCCAGCCCCAAGCCTGTGGACTCATGAAATGGAGATACATGTGTGAACCCAGAGACCAGATGATTACTTCACAACTCCTTATTCTCCTTCTCATTTGTAGGTTAACTGAGTTACTGACATGGAACAACCAGTCAGTTAAAGTATTCTTAACAAACTTACATGGAATAAACCTACATATTAAAATATTATTTCTTTAAGATTTTATTTATTTATTTTTAGGCAGAGGGGAAGGGAGGGAGAAAGAGAGGGGGAGAAACAATGCATGGTTGCCTCTCACATACCCCCAACTGGAGACCTGGCCCACAACCCAGGCATGTGCCCTGACAGGGAATCAAACCAGTGACCCTTTGGTTAACAGGCTGGCACTCAATCTGCTGAGCCACACCAGCCAGGGCAAAATATTATTTTTTTAAATATCCTTTTCTGTTAAGTTTATTTGTTTCCAACCTTGAATTTTTTAAAAAAGTTCTTGTTGATTTGACTTTGGCAATTTAATTATGATGTGTCTTGGTGTGGGCCTTTTAGGGTTCATCTCGTTTGGGACTCTCTGTGCTTTCTGGACCTGGATGTCTGTTTTCTTCACCAGGTTGGGGAAGTTTTCAGCCATTATTTCTTTAAGTAGGTTTTCTATCTCTTTCTTTCTCTCACCCTTCTGGAAACTCGATGATTCAAATGATGTTACTCTTGCTGTTGTCCCAGAGGTCCCTTAAACTATCCTCCTTTTTTTATTACTTTTTTTATTTGTTTTAATTGAATGTCTTCTGCTACCTTGTCTTCCAAATCATTGATTGGATCCTCTGTTTTATCTAATCTGATGTTGATTCCATCTAATATATTCTTCATTTCAGTTATTGAATTCTTCATTTCTGAGTGGTTATTTTCTATGTCTCCTATCTTTTTTTTGACTGAGATCATTGAGCATACTTATCACCAGTATTTTGAACTCTTTATCTTATAAATTGTTTGTCTCTGTTTCATTTAGTTCTTTTTCTGAAGTTTTGTTCTGGTCTTTTGTTTGTAACATATATTTCTGTCTGCTCACTTTGACTGTCTATGATTGTTTCTATGAATTAGGCAAAACAGCATTCTCTCCCAGTCTTAAAGGAGTGACCTGTGTAGTAGCTACCCCTTTGTGAGCTGTGTATGCCAGGTATCTTTGGCAGGCCAGCTGGAGTGTGTGTAAGCCACAGGGAGTCCAGAGATGGGGGAAGCCAAGACTTACCGGGGCTGTACCTGGAGTGGGCTTAAGCCTCAGGTAGTCCCAGGGGCAAGCCACAAAGGGACCTGGAGCTAGAGAGGGTACGAGCTGTAGAAATTCCCAGAGGTAAGCTGCTGGGGCTGAGCTGAAGTAGGTTTGGTCTACAGGCAGTCCCCTATAATGTTCTTAATTAAAAAATGCTACTGGATTTCATATTCTAAAATAATGTACATAATGATCTGTATTAAAAGTTTTCGAATGGGTCCTGGCTGGTGTAGCTCAGTGGATTGAGCATGGGCTGGGAACCAAAGGGTACCGGTTCGATTCCCAGTCAGGGCACCTGCCTGGGTTGCGGGCCAGGTCCCCAGTGAGGGCCATGTGAGAGGCAACCATACATTGCTGTTTCTCTCTCTCTCTTTTTCCCTCCCTTCCCCTCTGTCTAAAAATAAATAAATAAAATCTTTAAAAAAAAAGTTTTTGAATGGCCAGAATGTGTGGAGAGAATGATTAAATAAATAATGCTAAAGCAAAAATGTAGTCTATTACATCCAAGATTTTTAAAAAAGGAAGTTAAAAAAACTCATGAGTTACCTTAAAAGCAGTTTTTAAGTTGCAGGGTATTTTAATATTTTAAAAACTCAACACTGGTTAGTGTGGCTCTGTGGATTTAGAGCCAACCTGCGAACTGAAAGGTAGCTGGTTCAATTCCTAGTCAGGGCACATGCCTGGGTGCAGGACTAGGTCCCAAGTTGGGAGTGTGCAAGAGGCAACCACACATTGATGTTCCTTTCCTTCTCTTTCTCCCTCCCTTTCCCCCTCTCTCAAAAAATAAATAAATAAAAAATTTTAAAAAATAAATAAAAAATAAATACTCAAAGTAGTGAAAGCCAAAACTTAAAAAGAGATATATAAATGGTTATATATGTTTCAGTTTTTAACTTAAAAATAATTTATTTCAGGTTCTCAAGGTTTCCAGCCAAGATAGATGCATAGGTGGATATGCTTTGCTTCCTTGTACAACCAAAAGAAGGACAACAACCAATTTAAAAACAAAAAATAAACAGAACTGCCAAGAAATTGAACTGTATGGAAGTCCAACAACCAAGGAGTTAAAGAAGAAACATTAATCCAGACTGGTAGGAGGGGCAGAAATAGGCAGCCAGGGCACAGAGGACACACACAAGGTGGCAGCTGGCAGACCAGTGAGGCAGCAGCTGGCAGACAGGGTGGTCCCACATTCACATGTAGAAAAAACAGGAGGACAAACTGGGGAGCAAGACAGACCATGAAACCCAGGGTTGTGGCAATGGGAAAAAAAGCTTCAAAACCTCTGGCTGTAAAAACCTGTGGGGGTTGCAGTGGCAGGATAAACTGCCAGTCTCACAGGAGAGTCCATTGGAGGGATCATGGAGTCCTAGAACATATGCAAGCCCACCCACTGGGAATCAGCCCCAGAAAGGCACAATTCACTTGTGGATAGTGGAGGAAGTGACTGAAAGCTACCAAGAGCCTAGCAAGCAGTGTTGTTCCCTCTCTGACCCCTCCACCACATACAGTGTCACAACCCAGCCAAGTGGGTCACCCTGCCCTGGCAAATACCTAAGACTCTGCCCCTTATGATGTAACAGGTACACTGAGAAAAATTAATGTGGCCCAAATGAAAGAACAGATAAAAATAATAAATAAATAAAATCTTAACACACAAACAAAGTAAATAAAACATCTGTGAGCTATAGGACAACTTAAAGTGGACTAACGTAGATGTAATTGGAGTCTTGAAAGGAGGGAGATCTGAAGAACATATTTGTAGAAAAAGTGGCCAAAAATTGTCCATTCTGTTGAAAACTTTAAGTGAACATATTGAAGGAAAATAACAAATCCCAAACACAAGAAACTTAATAGAACTTACACATAGGTGAATAATTAAATTGCTCAAAACCTGTAATAAAAAGAAAATCAGAGCAAAAAAGACATATCACATAAAAAGGAGCCAACATAAGGATGCCAGCAGAAACAATGTAAGCCCAGAAACCATGGAGGAATATCTTTAAAATACTGAAAGAAAAATTCTCAACCTAGATTTGTATACCCTGTGAAAATATCTTTTACTATGAAGGGGAAATAAGGATGTTTTCAGACATACAAAAACTGAAAGAATTCATTACTAAGAAACTTGTTCTACAAGAAATACTAAAGGAAATTCTTCAGACAGAAAAATTCTGAATTTATGTGAAAGAGTAAAGAATACTAAAAATGGTAAATATGTGGATACATAGAAAAGACATTTTTCCACTGCACAATATATTTGTGAGATAAAACATAAATTTTATGTGCAAGTGATTTCACCATTGAAACTATAGAAAGCAAACAAAATATCTTTCTGCCAGTTGGATCATGACAACTTTGCAAAATAGTATATGTTTGCTTTTGGGTTTTGTTTTTTTACAATATATTATCTTTGTGCATGGGACTAGAACAAGGCCAGAGGTATTACATTCCCTGACTTCAAACTACACTACAGAACTGCAATAATCAAAACAGTATGGTATTGGCAGACAGAAAAACAGACACACAGACCAATGGAGCATAATTGAGAGCCCAGAAATAAATCCACATGTATGTGGGCAACTGATATTTGACAAAGGAGCCAAAACATTAAATGGAGAAAGGAAAATTTCCTCAATAAACAGTGTTGAGAGAACCAGAAAGCCACATGCAAAAGAATGAAACTAAACTGCTGTTTGACACCATACACAACATTAACTCAAAATGGATTAAAAACCTGAATAAAACACATAGAAGAAAACATAGTCACTAAATGTATAGACCTTGGTCTCAGAAGGGATTTTGTGAACTTGACCCAAATGACAAGGGAAGGAAAAGCAAAAATAAGTGAATGGGACTACATCAAACTAAAAATCTACAGAGCAAAAGAAACCATCAACAGAATAAAATGACAACCAACCAAATGGATATTTGCAAAGAATACCCCTAATAAGGGGCTAATATCCAAAAAATATAAACTCATACAACTCAGCAACAAAAAAACACAAACCTGATTAAAAAATGGGCAGAGCAACTGAATGGACACTTTTTCATGGAAGACATACAGTTGGCCATAGATATATGAAAAGATGCTCAACATCACTAGTGTATAAGGGAAATGCAAATAAAAATCACAGTAAGATGCCACCTTACATGTGTTAGAATAGCTATTATCAATAAGACAAGAAGTAAGTGTTGGACATGATGAGGAGAGAAGGAAATCCTCATACTGTGCTGGTGGGTATGTAAATTGGTGCAGCCATGCTGGAAAACAGTATGCAGGTGCCTCAAAAATTAAGAATGGAACTACCAAATTAGCTAGCAATCCCTCTTCTGGTTATCCACCTGAAATATTTGAAACTGTTTTTTCGTAAAGACATATGCATCCCTATGTTTATAGGAGCATTATTCACAATAGCAAAACCATAAAAACAACTTAAGTGTCCTTTGACAAATGATTGGGTAAAGATTGTACATCTATGCAATGGAATACTATTCAGCCATAAAAAGATGAAATACCATCATTTGTCACAACATGGATGGATCTTGAGAGTATCATGTTAAGCAAAATAAATCAGACAGAAAAGGACAAGAACCATATGATTTCACTCATGTGGGATATAAAACAAAAAACAAAAGACAAAAACTCATAGAGACAAATATCAAAATAATGTTACCAGAGAGGAAGAAGGGTGGAGGGAGGCCAGATAGAGAAAAGAGGCTCAAATATATGGTAATGGAGGGAGACTAGACTTTTGGCGGTAGGGTGGTGAGCACACAATGGGTTATACAGATATTGCATGATAGCGTTGTATACTTAAAATTTATATAATTATGATTTATATAAATAAATTTATGTTATTAACCAATGTCACCCAATAAATTTAATTTTAAAAAAGATATGGAACTGATGGAGGTTAAAATATTAGAGAAATAAATTGACTTTGCCCCAAATCAGTTTGGTAGTGACTTAGATAAGATGAAAATGATTTTTAAGTACAAGTCCAATATATTCTTTCCATTTTACCTCTCCACTGCATTATTTTATCATGTTCCTGAATATTTTAGAGGTTTATGCTATTTTCACAGGTGGGTTTTTTTGTTTCATTCTTAGTTGGCAAAAGTGAAGTATGATTGTTACCTAGTGCCATGACAATATACCCCATTGGTGCATCATTCAATAAATATTCATTCAGCCCTGACTGGCTTAGCTCAGTGGATTGAGTGCTGGCTGTGAACCAAAGGGTGACCAGTTCGATTCCCAGTCAGGGTACATGCCTGGGTTGCAGGCCAAGTCTCCAGTGTGGGGCGTTTGAGAGGCAACCACGCACTGATGTTTCTCTCCCTCTCTTTCTTCCTCCCTTCCCCTCTCTAAAAATAAATAAAACCTTTAAAAATAAATAAATAAATATTCACTCAGTAGCTTCTGTTATAGTAAGCCCTGTTTTAGGGTCTATGGATATAGCAGTAAACAAATTGGGTAATAATTCTCATTATTATGGAGGATTCTGATGGAGAATATGAAAAACTGTAAAAGTAAAGTCTGTATTATTTAAGATTTTGAAAAATGTTGTGTAGAAAAATGAAGCAAGGCAGTTAAAAAGGAAGTGCAGGAGTTGGAGTGAGGGTGGAATACCCAGTGATTCAATTTTTAACATTTTTTCAATAACATTTTATTGTATTTTTTCATTACCATATATCCCCCTTATACCCTCCTTCCCCCACAATCACCATACTGTTGTCCATGCCCATGAGTCCCTTTTCTTTTTTGCTTGATTCCTCCACCCCCTAACCTCCACCCACCCCAGAGCTGTCAGCCTGCTCTCTGTCTATGAGTCTGTCTCTATTTTGCTTATTAGTTCAGTCTGTTCATTAAATTCCATATATGAGTGAAATCATGTGATATCTGTCATTTTCTGACTGGCTTATTTCACTTAGCATAGTGTTCTCTGGGTCCCTACATGCTGCTGCAAAAGGTAAAGTTTTCTTCTTTTTTATGGCCGAGTAGTATTCCATTGTGTAAATGTCCCATAGCTGTTTTATCCACTCATCTACTGATGGACACTTGGGCTGCTTCCATATCTTGGAGATTGTAAATAACGCTGCAATGAATATAAAGGTGCTTATGTTCTTTCGAATTAGTGTTTCGGGTTTCTTTGGATAAATTCCCAGTAGTAGAATCGGTGGGTCATAAGGCAATTCCACTTTTAATTTTTAAAATATGATAGTCAGAAAAAGCCTTACCAAGTAAGTGACCTCTGAAGAAAGAGTTGGAGGAAATGAGAGCCATAAATGCAAAGACCTTGATTAGCTCTGATTTCTTCTCAACCTGAAATCACGTGCTTCTGTTCCATTGGTGACTAACACAAGACCTGGAAACTACATGAGCAGTTATTTATTAAGAGGTTGTAAATTTCCTATAATTAGAGCATTTTGTCTTACCGCTGTAACAAACTTTTACTTGTAGGTCATGTTTTATCATTATATTTTTAAAGCACAGATATAAAAGCAATACAATGCTTTCCCCTCTATATGTGTGTATATGACAAGGGAGGTAAATGTGTGTGTGTGAGAGAGAGCTTGGGAGTTGGTGAGAAAGGTTGGCTCAGAGTCATTACTAATTACGTATCTGTTAAAAGGTATCTCCCTCTTTTCCATTTTTGCTTTTTTCAACTTTAATCTTAATATTGAAGCCAATGTTTCAAGAAGCATAACATAAAGGAAAATATACACCAATGGGCATCCTCATGCCAGACACTTCCATGACTCTCAACATTCTTAGACTAGTGGGATCCTGGTTTCACAGTGCCTCATCTAGCATCGTCCTCAAAGCCTGGGTCTGACTCTGTCCCTCTCCATTCTAATGTGCTCCTGCGAAGCCTCCCTCATACCAGGCAAGAGCAGCCCCTCCCCTGAGCCTCAATTTTCATAAACACACTAACAGATAAATTTATTAACAAACACATTGGATCTCTGTTAACTGCTTGTCTGTTGCTCAGCACTGCAGAGCATGATCTATAAGCCTAAACATCCACTCTTGTTCCTAACCCCGTTCAGGCCCCAACAAGAACGTAAGAGCTTCTCTAAACCCCTTGTCCTATGTCCTTTGAATCAAAAGGCTCCTGCACCCGTGAAGGTTCGTGGGTTGTGCCACTGCCTACACTGGAGATAGGTACTGCTTCAGAGGATTAGAGTGGTAGAAATCCTCAGGTAAGAGAAAGACAAATTAACTACCTGTTAGGTTCTTCCTCTTAACGTCATTCCCAGTAGTATGGAGCATCCACTTTCCTGCTTCTCTTTGTGTTTCAACTGTGTTCCTGGAGGACCTCACCAATTAATGTGGTGTTTGTAACAGTCTACATGGCAACCAAGGAATACTCACTGTCTAATAAGGTAGCTTTAGCTACATGTGGCTATTAGGCATATGAAACGTAGCTACACCAACTGTGAAGTGCTATAAGTGTAATTACACACCAAATTTGGAAGACTTAGCATGAAAAAAGGAAATGTAAGAGATCTCATTAATTATTGTTATGTTGATTACATGTTGGAGTAATATTCTAATTTGTTGGATTAAATAAAATACATTATTAAAATTATTTTAACAAATGTAAAGTGTTTATTTTTTAATTTTTTAATGTAGAAGAACTTTTAATATAAAAAAATTAAGTTATAAGTATGTGGCTTGCACTATTTCTATTACTCAATGCTGACCTAGACATAATGTGTATAAAGTGTGATACTTACTCAGTATATTAGCACAATTCAGTGCTAAAGTTGTAAATAATTTTATTAGAAAATCTTATTAGAAAACATCTAATAAGATTTAATTGTATTTAAAAAATGAATTTAGTCCCGGCTGGTGTAGCTCAGTGGATTGAGCACGGGCTGGGAACCAGAGGGTCTCGGTTCAATTCCCAATCGGGGCACATGCCTCGGTTGCAGGCCAGGTCCCCAGTGAGGGCCATGTGAGAGGCAACCATACATTGTTCTCATCCCTCCCTTTTCCTCTCTCTGAAAATAAATAAATAAAATCTTAAAAAAATAATAAAAAATAAAAATAAAAAAATAATAAAAAATGAATTTAAAGATTCAATTTGATTTAAATAATTGTAATTAAAATTTTATATGCATTAATTTAGAATTCATATTATGACTTAATTTTAATATGTAGTTTTCAATATTTTAGAAGAAAATAACTTTTTGTAAAGTTATGTGTAAAATAACTTTAATTTTTATATTTATCTTAATTTTGATAAAGATATATTCAAATATTTGCTCTTTGAATAGTTACGATTAATTTTTAGATCCTTAGCCCTTTACTGTCAGTAGAGTACAGAATGTATTAAAATCTTAGTTGGAACAATGTAATAAATGAGCTTTTTCTAATAAAAAAAATAAATTCGTGAAATGAATCAATTTACAAGTAATAGAAATTTTATACTTTATGTTATTACTCTTCCAAACATTGCTGGCCCATCAACAAAAATGCCTAAAATGTAGAGTAATCATTAAATTCCAATGCCTTTTATATTTGCCGACTCAATAACAAACAGCCTTAGCTTTAGGCATGTATTTCAACTTCATTATTATGGACATCCTGCTGTTGCAGTAGGAGGAGGATGTATTTCATTTCACAGCTTGTCAGCCTGACCCGCAACTGTCAAATATTTAGACATAAGGTATGTAGGCCTCTATTTATACTCTTGCCCTGGAGCTAACAAATGTTAGAGGTGGACCTTTTCTGTCCGTGAAGGGACCCAGGGTAACTGGAAAATTCTCAGTGAAGCAGGGTATTCTCTGTGGAGCAGCGTCATATGTAGAGCTTCCGTGACTACTGGGGCTCCTTCAGAGCCGACAACATTTACTTGTCCTTCTCCAGGTCTGGGTGACCCAGTACAGTCTCTAGCCTAATGCATTTGCATGTTTACTCGTGAGCCTGCATGGAAAGGGATGGATCTAGGAATTCAGTTGGAAGCAGAATGAATCTGATGAGGTCCTTGCATCTATGTCTTTTTCTACATCTGCCCTTTTCAGAGTGAGTTAAATAGCCTGGTTAAAAATTGCTGAGACAGGTTTAAGCAAACTCAAAGCTTCTGCAATATATGCAATATAACAGCTGTGGTGCCAGCTCTTGGTAGAAACTGGGTCAAAGGGTGGAGTAGGCAGAAGGGATGATTTCATATGGTACACTCAGCCATCTGCCAACTAAACTACCATTGAGGGCAAAAGCTCTTGGAGAACCCAAAGGAAAGTTGTGAGCTGAATTGTTTATTAAGTTTGGTTCACATATTATTTTAACAACACATGAAAAAGGAATAAAAACAAAAGAAATCAATGCAATATGGATAAGTACTATAAATTGTACCTATCCCCAGACAAGTTTTACTCAACTCTGGAAATTAATGGCCATTTTTGGTGACAGAATGAATGATCATTCTGTCAGAAATAAAAATAAACTCAGAAACAAACGTCCAGACTTCTGGTCTTAGTGTTGCTATTTTCCAGACATGTAACACAGGGCAAGTCACTAAATGTTCTCAAGTTCAATCTCCTACCTGCAAAATGATGAAAAAAAATTGTGCTGCCTATCTCATAAACTGATATGAGGATCAAATGAGACCATTTAAGTGAAAGCACTTTAAAAATTGTAAAGCTACTGACAAATATAACACTTCACCATTTTTTGTTTTACTCTTGATATTACTTCAGGAAGTTGGGCTGATTGCTATTATTACTATTAACATATTGATATGGGTTTACTTGATGTGATTATATAGTAAGATATACAGGGGTGTTCAAAAGTGGGTTTATAATTGTAATAAAAATACATAATACAATGATTAATAAACAATAATATAAGAATAAACTTTCATGTACTCACAACTGTAAACCTACTTTTGCCCACCCTTGTATTTCTTTCCCAAATGACTATAATTCAGATTTCTAAATAACCAACTATTAAATATTAAAGTATTATTCCAGAGAAATTTTTTAATCTAATTAATTTCCATCACTAATATGAGTGCTATATTTTCTCCTTGGATTCCTATTTCTCTTTCCCTCTCCTTCCATTTTTAAAAATCTGAGGACTTATTTTCTGTAGGATACCTGTAACATCAACTAAACATTGCCATTTTACCAACGATTGCTTTTCTTCCATCTCTCTCTCCTTCCTGCACTCATCTACAGAGTTAATAAGGATGGAGCCTCTTAGTTTTTTTCATGTTGACTGTTTTTACAGGAAAGCTCTCCTTCACCCCTGAGGCATCTCTGGGTTCCATTCCAACAGGACCAGTCTGGCTGCTGGACACTCCCTATGCAACCTTGCTCTATCAGATAAAGCAGGGAGTGAGCCTGTGACAGGTGACACAGTCACTTTCCTGGGTGTCCATGGTGCAAGTGGAACCCTAATCAGACCTGTATGCACACATAGTTGTGCAAGAGGCTGTGGGTGGGTGACTTTATCCCCAGAGGGACACCTCACCAAATCTGCGTGCTCTGAGTGAGTGAAAACCTTAAGAAGCTTTAAAATTAAAGGAAAAATGAAAATGTTAGGACATTGCTCCTATCACTAAAAGATACACATTCAATAACATAAGAAGGAAATTTAGAGACCCAAAATATTATAACAAAGTGTTTTCATTTTTTCTTAACTAACTGAAGTAAGGTCTTGAGCTACTTTATGTATTCACATAACAAGTTAATGCAGGCCCCTCATGGGAGACCCAAGTAAAAGACAGTTTTAAAGTTAGGATAAGATAATACTTAGCTGGCAGAGGAGAGACCGTGACCATGAAGGTGGTTTTCCCAGGGCAAGGCTCATCCATTGCCAATTCTTGAATTTTTTGGAATATTTTGAGAGGATAAGATTTTTAGTTCCTCGTTGAATGTTGGTAAAATTTGCCGTCGAAGCCATCTGGTCCAGACCTATTGGATGCTGGCAGTTTTTTTACTGCTTCAATTTTACCAGTTGTTACCAGTCTACTCAAGCTTTCTGCTTCTCCTTGACTCAGTTTTGGCGCTTGCATATTTCTAGAATTATGTCCATTTCACCCAGGCTGTCCAATTTCTTGGCATATAGTTGTTCATAGTAATTTCTTACAATCCTTTGTTTTCTGTGATATCAGTTGTAACTTCTCTTTCATTTCTGATTTCATTTATTTGGGCCCTCTTTTTTTCTTGATGAGTCTGGTTAAAGTCTTGCCAATTTTGTTTATCTTTTCAAAGAACCGGACCCTGGATTTATTGATCTTTTAAATTGTTTCTTTAGTCTCTATGTCATTTAATTCTGCTCTGATGTCGATTATTTCCTTCTTTCTACTTGGTCTGGGCTTTGTTTGTTGTTGTTCCTATAGTTCTTGTAGGTGTAGGGTTAGGTTGTTCATTTGAGATTTTTCTTTTTTATGTAGGCCTGTATTGCCGTGAACTCCCTTCTCAGTGCTGCTTTCACGGTGTCCCAAAGGTTTTAGGCTATCATGTGTTCAATTTCTTTTGCTTCCAGAATTTTTTTAATTTCTTCCTTGATCTCACTGTTAACCCATTCATTATTTAATAGCATGTTATTTCAGTCTCCATGTATTTGAATGTTTTTGAGTTTTTTCCTGTGGTTAGTTTCTAGTTTCAAGGCATTGTGATCTGAAAAGATGCTTGATATATTTCCATTTCCTTGAATTTGTTGAGTCTTGTTTAGTGTCCTACCATGTGGTCTATCTTTCATAATGTTCCATATTCATTTGACAATAATGAATAATTTGTTTCTTTGGGGTGACATTTTCTGTATATATCAATTATGCCCATTTGATCTAGAGTGTTCTTCAATGCCACAATATCCTTTTTGATTCTTTGCTTGAAAGATCTATCTATTGTTCATCATTGGGTGTTAAAATTCCCTACAATGAGTGTGTTGCTGTTGATATCCTTCCTTCTTGAAGTCTCAAGATTTTTTTAGATGTTTTAAGGTACTCCTACGTTGGGTGCATGTATGTTTACAAGGGTTATACCTTCTTGATGGATTAACTCCTCAAGTATTATGTAGTGTCCTTCTTTGTCTCTTTTTGTGACCTTTGTTTTGAAATCTATTTTTTCTGATATAAGTACTGCTACTCCAGCTTTTTTGTCATGTCCGTTGCTTGGGACATTTTTTTCTACCCCTTCGCTTTCAGTCGGTGTATATCTTTTATTATGAGGTGGTTCTCTTGTAGACACATATATGTGGGTCCTGTTTTCTTATCCATTCAGCTACCCTATGTCTTTTAATTGGAGCATTTAATCCATTTACTTTTAAGGTTGTTGTTGATAGGTACTTGTTCATTGCCGTTTTTTCTCCTTTGCACCTGTGTTCCTCTTTCTCTATCTCTGTTTCTTCATCTTCTTAAAGCAGTCCTTTCAGCATCTCTTGCATTGCTGGTTTGGTGGACATGTATTCTTACCTCTTTTTTTTGTCTGGGAAACGTTTTATTTCATCTTCCATTTTAAATGACAGCCTTGCTGGTAGTGTAGTCTTGTTTGTAGCCCTTTGCTTTTCATTACTTGGAATATTTCTTGCCATTCTCATCTTGCTTGTAGTGTTTCTTTTGCAAAATCAGCTGATAGCCTTATGTGAGCTCCCTTGTATGTTACTAGCTGTTTCTCCCTTGCCACATTTAAGATCCTCTCTTTGTCTTTAAATTTTGCCATTTTAATTATGATGTGTCTTAGAGTGGGCTGCTTTGAATTTATCTTGATTGGGACCCTCTGTGCCTCCTGGACTTGCGTGATTTTTTCCCTCATCAAGATAGGGACATTTTCTGTCATTATTTTTTCGAACAAATTTTCTATACTTTGCTCCTCTTCTTCTCCTCCTGGTATCCTTATGGTACATATATTATTATGTTTCACATCATCCTGCAGCTCCCTTAAACTCTTTTCATTCTTTTCAAGTCATTTTTCATTTTGTTGGTCTGTCTGGGAGTTTCTTCTACTTTGTCCTCCAGCTCGCTGATTTGATCCTCTGCTTCATCTAGTCTGCTTTTAATTCCTTCTAATGTATTCCTCATTTCAGATATTGTATTCTCCATTTCCTCATGGCTGTTACTGATATTTTCTATGTCCTTTTTAATTCTGGTTTAGTTCCCAGTAAGTTCCTTGTAGCCTCCATGGAGTTCCTTGTAGTTCACACTGAGCTGCTTAAACATCCTTATTACCATTATTTTGAACTCAGTGTCTGATAGTTTGCTTGCCTCAATTTCATTTAGCATTGTTTCTGGGGTCTCCTCTTTTCCTTTCAATTGGGGGTTGTTTGTCTCCCACTTTAGGTGACTCTTCTTGTTTGTTTCTGCATATTAGATTGATCTGTTTTGAGTCCCTGTCTTTGCAGTATGACCTGTGGGTTAGGAGACTGTGGGACTCAGTGGTGTAGTTTCCTTGATTTCCTGAGCTGGATGCACTTGGGATGCCCTATATATTGTTTATATGGGCTCTCTGGTTGTAATTGGGTTTTGGTTTTTGTTGGGTGGTTCTTTGGTGGGTCCTTCCCTCCAGCTGGCTGACAGATTCACACCACCCAGCATGTCTTATATTCTGTAATACAGGTGCTGCCAGAACAAAACCAAACAACCCAGGAAACAAACACACTCCACAAAAATAACCCCTACCCGCAACTATGCTATTGACAACAAATGAGCAAATATTAATAAAGGTGTAAAGAGATGAGACTATTATAAGGAAGGAAAAATGAATATGAGATGACTAACTGAAAGAAAGTTATTTTGAGAGGGTCAAGAGAGGAGAAATAATAAGAGTAGGGAATAAAGACAAGGTGAAGAGAGAAAGTAAAATTTACATCATAAATAAAAAAAGGTAGGGAAGAAGGCAGAATGGAGTAGGAAATGGGGAGAATATAGTATTAGGTTTAAACACAAAAATTTTTTAAGTATAGTGAAAAATTGGAACCAAATTGGTTAAAAAGATCCACCACAGCAATATCAACAACAAAGGAGTGAAGATTAATATAGGTGGAATGGGAATAAGAGGGAAAAAAGAAAAAAAAATGCTTATGAGATGTCTAGAGAAAGGAAAGTAATTTTGAGAGGATAGAGGGAGAAGGAATCCTAAGAGTGAGGAGTGAAAACAAGACTAAGTCTGTGTAAAATGAACATTTAAAATGAAGAAAAGAATGGGCTGGAACCAAGCAAATGGAGTAGGAGAGGGGAATGGTAAAATTTGGGATTTGAAATACAAAAACAGTGAAGCTCTAGATATAAAATTAAAGAAGTGCAACAACCACACCATATCGACAACCAACAAGCAAAGACTGATAAAGACAGAGGGAGAATAAGGATATTTTTAGAATGGATGAAAGAATGCGAGATGACTAATGACATGAAAAAATGGTTTTGAGAAGCTGGACAGGGAGAAATAATAAGAATTCAGAATAGAAACAACTTGTAGTAAGAGAAAAAAATGACATTTAAAACAAATGAGAAGGGAAGAAGGTAAAATGAAGTAAGAGAAGGGAGGAATATGACATTTGAAATGAACTAAAATATAAAAACTAGTGGCCTAATAGGCACAAACTTGAATGACAAGAAATGAATGTTTAAAAGCTCTGCAATGGAGAAAATAATGCAATTCATGAAGAAGACCGTGGTGGAATTTGTCTCAGTAGAATCCAGGGTTTACCACTGTCTTCTTTCTGGATCCACCCCTGATGATGTCAGATGGTGTCCTAGTCCAGCCCCAGGCAGCCTGTCTGAGACTGCAAGCATTCCACAGTCTGTGGCTGTCTCCTTTATATTTGGCTAGTCCAGCTGTTCTGCCCTGCCTGCCTTCCATCAGCCCGTGGCCCAGGAGTAGTTCATTTAATGACCCAAGAGGACTGCCAGTACCTTCTCCACCTGCCTCCAGAGGGGGACTCTGGTGAGATTGGTAGGGTGGGCACCCTGTGTCTCCTCAGTTGGGCACTATTCAGTCTTCCAGTAAGATGGTGGGAGTGTTTCCCTGGTCCCTCGCCACACATCTTGGTCTGTCCTAGATTCTTTCCAATAATGTATGGGTTCTGGTGAATTAGCTGTCCGTTTCCTCTGAGGGGCCAATTTGTGTAAAAGGGGTAGTTCTTTTCTGCTAGGCACAGATAGCAGTTCTGTCTGGGCACTGAGGCTGGGCAGGGCCCTGAACACCCCTTGTTGCACCTGTCTGTAATCTCTCTCTTCAGCTGGTTTCAGAGGGTCTAGACCCAAGAAACAGTGTAGCTCCTAGTGTCTGGTAAGGGGGCCTTTCAGAGTTTTTCTTCTTTCCCCTGGGGAAAATGTGCTCAGCAGGGGGCTTCTGAGCCTGGCCTTACTGATCTACAGGGCCTATAATCCAGCCAGTGGGGACTGAGCTCTCCGGTCTGTGAAGGGACCTGCCTGGCTGCAGCAAATCTCCAGTGTTCAGCTCCTGGCCATCCAGTACCCAGCTTTCCATTGTCTCACTGTAGTCTCAACCCAAATTCTCCACTCTGTACAGTCCCATGCTCACCAGCCATGCTGGGTTGGATCTCACAGTCCCTTCAGCATGACTCTATCCCTCTGAGTTTTTCATTTGCAGAGCTGCTGCACATGCAAACATGTGCATACATATACATGAGCACCAGGTCCCTGCTAACCTCAGCTCCTCTTTTAAAAGAGTTTCTGTGTAGCCCCCAAGCTGCAGCACTGAGTCTTAGGTTGCTTGCTCTCCATGCACTCACCCTCTCCCCAAAATAACTGTTTCTCTTGGCCAGGGCTAGCCACAGCCTGTCAGAGCCTCTGACAGTTTTTGATAAAGTTTCTCTCTGGATTTCTCCCGGATGGCACTGGAAGAGTCCTGAAGCGATGCTGTAACACGGGGCAGTGGCAGGGTGCTCTAGCTGCTGCCTTCAGTCACTCTCAGCCTCAGGTGGGCCTGTTACTGTTTCTGCAGCCAGCACCTTCCTAGCCATCTCTCTCCGCCTCTGGGACTCGTGGCTCCTGAGCCGATCTGCAGCCATCCTAAATCTACGCAGCCAGAAGTGCCAGATTAGGGAGCGGTTGTGGCAGTTGTTCCACTGGAGAGACCAGGTCACCTGCTCCCAAGTGTCTGCAGATGGGTAGCCTCCTTCCCACTTATGCATACTCCCTGCACTCTCATCAACATGCACACTCACTCACACATGCTGTCACTCACTGTTTGCTGGATTTTCTTTTTTTAAAATAATTACTTTATTGTTTTTCAATTACACTTGTCTGCATCCTATCCCTTCCCCTCCCCACCCCTCCAACCCCACTTCCCTTCCCTGCCTCCCTCCTCCCCCTTGGTTCTGTCCCTGCGTCCTCTATAGTGCTTCCTGAAAACCCCGAGTTGGTTGCTCTGTGCTTTAGCTGCAAGACTGGCCTGGGTCTGGAGCAAGTGGATGGAGCTTCCAGCTACTCTGCAGCCATCTTGGATCTGAAAATAGCAACTATTTTAATGCTATTTATATCCTTCCAGTCTATATATCTATATATTAACAAATAACTGTGTCCCCAGTTTGAGGAGTATCATGGAGGAATTTCAGTAGAATGGAGGAATGGAGTCCAAATTCCTTCCTGCCCTTGGCATAATATCCCATGTGGTGATTGGCTTCTGTGTTTCCTTTAGTGGCCATTCCACTGTTTTTTCTGCCACCTCATGGCCTCTATCACTGCTGACTGCCTTTATTGCTAAGGGTGTGGAGTGGCTTTACGTGATTTGAAGATTTGTCACTGCTGAGTTAATTTGAAGATTTTCTTGTGCATCAGGATAGAAAAGTTTCAGCTTGAATCTGGCTGCAGTTCCCACAGGTTCAGGCCTGTCTAAGCATACCTGGGAATTTGTGAAGCCAGTCTATTTTCCCAAAGAACCTTTGAGAAAGAACTTGAGCTTTGTCTCCTGCTTGGTTTTACTAGGCAGGTAAATTATGACATACTCTGACAGAAATCAAGTTGAAAGGGAGCTATAGAGTCTCCTCAGAGAGAACTCATTCTAAGGGAGGAAGGAGGGAGGTGCCATGTGCTCTCCAGCAACAAACCCTTACTCATCAGATGAGAAATGAGATTCTGAGTATAGCTTTGTTCACAGTCTGGTGCCATACATTCATGCCTGGGTCTTAAGTCAAGTGAGGGCTATAAGCAAAAAACTGAAAGAACATTTACTGAACACTCCATAAAACACTAAGGCACAAACACATGCTGCATTGTTTCTGACTTCTCAGATTGAGAGTTATACAGGAGAGAGGTAAACCCAATTTGCCAGAGATAACCAAGGTTTACAACTGCAAACTTTTCAGGACCATGTAGAGTGTTGTAAAGTCTTTTGTGCCCACCGGAGTAACAACAGAGTTTGTGGAAGAATGAGGTGGTTGGAGGAACAAGGTCTTGGGAGAGCTGTGGTGATCCTTGGAGGAAAATGTGGTATCCACTGAGGCTAGGTTTGTTTCTGATCACAAGTAAGAAGCCCCCAGAGACTCTCCAAAATGCCTAAGGGAACAACTCGGGGGCTGAGGATCAGCATTATGCAGATAGGGGGTATAGGTCCTGAAATCTTAGTAATCTTCAGGTGACTCTGAATGCACTTATAGGTTCGTAAGGTCTTGGGAAACCTTGCATACCACCAGTATTTTTGTGGGCCTTTCAGAACTAGGTGGAGGTCTCCGTATCCACAGATGAAGGACGCTGCTATAATTCACTACAGTAGTTCACCGTTATCCGTGGTTTCACTTTCCATGGTTTCAGTTACCTGCAGTAAACCAAGATCTGAAAATATTAAATTTCCCTCATCATCAACCATTGAAAAGTTCAGCCATGGACATCATCTGCTCCTGACAGTCAATCGTTGATGTTGTCACTGTTCAATGATGCAGGATCACTCCGAGTAGATGATCCTCCTTTTACATATTACCAGGCCACAGCAGCCTCACATTAAGTCACAGTGCCTAGTCATCACCTCGCTTCTTATTACGTAGGCATTTTATCACTTGAAACCATCACAAGAAGAAGAAGAAGGAGTGCAGTATAATAAAATATTTTGAGAGAGGGAGAACGCATTCACATAACTTTTATTATAATATATTGTTATATTTTATTATTAGTTATTGTTGTTAATCTCTTATTCTGCCTAATTTGTAAATTAAACTATCATAGGTATGTATGTATAGGAAAAATCATTGTATATATAGGATTCATTATTATCCATGATTTCAGGTATCCACTAGGGGTCTTTGGAACTATCTAAGCCTGTTTCAATAGATTTCGTCCTCCAACCATTGCTATGTAATGTATCAAAAACTCATGAACATCAGAGAGAAACAATGCCTATTTTTACAGCTAAATACTTGTGATTTAAAATCTGGGATTGGACTTTAAAGCATTTGATCTAGATTTTCAGCAGATGCACTTATTTCTCACAAGTTTTATATCTGGATTCATGTTTGATTTCAAAAAATATCCTAGATCAGAGATGAAAGATCATCTACCTACCTGATCAAAAACTCTTAAGTGTGTTTTCATAGACTTTTGCCAAGTTAGGTCTTTCTCATTCTGTATTTAGTAGTGTTAACATGGTATATCTTTTTATGTTCCTTTACTTTTATCCTATTTGTCTTCATATTTATAGTGGGTTTATTGTAGGCAGCAAGTAGTTGATATTTGTATGTTTATTCAATATTAAAATCTCTATCCTTTTTAGGAGGTATTTTGAATATGTACAATTAATATGATTATTGATATAGTTGGATTTTTTTTAAAGATTTTATTTAATTTTAGAGAGAGGGGAAGGGATGGAGAAAGAGAGGGAGAGAAACATCAGTGTGTGGTTGCCTCTCAAACGCTCCACACTGGGGACCTGGCCTGCAACCCAGGCATGTGCCCTGACGGGGAATCAAACCTGTGACCCTTTGGTTTGCAGGCTGGCACTCAGTCCACTGAGCCACAACAGCCAGGGATGATATAGTTGGATTTAAATAAATCATTTTCTATTTTTCTCATCTGTTCTTTTTTCCTTGTTTGTGATTTTCTGCCTCATTTTGGATTAAGTGACTATTTTAATTATTCCTGTTTTCAATAATTAGCTATAACCTTGTTTTTATGTTTTCTTTTTTGTTTTTGCTTTTTAGTGGTTGCTTTACAGTTTCTAACAACACTATCCAAAATATAAAATGTGAGCCACATATGTAATTTATAATTTTTCTAACAGCCACATTAAAAATAATTAAAAGGAGCAGGTGAAATGAATTTTGATATATTTTTATTTAATTCTATATATCTAGATTATTATTTTATTTTAAGCTGTAACAGTATTAAAATATTAATGATGAATTTAATGTTATTTTTCATACTATGTCTTTGTAACCTGATGTGTATTTTATACTTAGAGCACATTTCCTCTTGGACCAGTAATATTTCCCATGCCTGAGATGTACTTATAAATACTGGTTATAATAACAGACACCGGGGGTGTACAGAATGCATTTTTAACTTAACATAATATGCCACTTTACATATAGTAGGAAAACCTTAAACAATAAACTTGCAGTTCCTTCTTCCTGGTCTTAGTGCTATTATTGTCATATGTTTTACTTCCATGTATGTTATAAATCCGACAATATATTGTTATTATTGTTTTTACTTTAATCAGATATCTTTTAAAAAGATTTTTAGAATTAAAAATGTCTTTTCTATGTACCTACATATTTACCATTTTTAGTATTCTTTACTCTTTCACATAAATTCAGAATTTTTCTGTCTGAAGAACTTCGTTTAATATTTCTTGTAAAGCAAGTCTCTTAGTAATGGATTCTTTCAGTTTTTGTATGTCTGAAAACATCCTTATTTCCCCTTCATAGTAAAAGGTATTTTCACAGGGTATACAAATCTAGGTTGATAATTTTTTTCTTTCAGTATTTTAAAGATATTCCTCCATGGTTTCTGGGCTTACATTGTTTCTGCTGGCATCCTTATGTTGGCTCCTTTTTATGTGATATGTCTTTTTTTCTCTGAGTGTGTTTTAAGATTTTCTTTTTATTACTGGTTTTGAGCAATTTAATTATTCACCTATGTGTAAGTTCTATTAAGTTTTTTGTGTTTGAGATTTGTTATTTTCCTTCAATATGTTCACTTAAAGTTTTCAACAGAACGGACAATTTTTGGCCACTTTTTCTACAAATATGTTCTTCAGGTCTCCCTCCTTTCCTTTTAAAACCCAATTACATCTACATTAGTCCACTTTAAGTTGTCCTATAGCTCATAGACGTTTTATTTACTTTGTGTGTGTGTTTTCAGATTTTTTTTGAAAGAAATGTGAGCATTTCTTTTTTTTTAATATTTTATTTTTATTTATTTTTAGAGAGAGATGAAGGGAGGGAGAAAGAGAGGGAGAGAAACAGCAATGTATGGTTGCTCCTTACATGGCCCTCACTGGGGTCCTGGCCTGCAACCCAGGCATGTTCCCTGACTGGGAATTGAACCGGGACCCTTCGGTTCCCAGCCCGCGCTCAATCCACTGAGCTACACCAGCCAGGGCTGTTTTCAGATTTTATTTATTTATTTATTTTAGAGACGGGGAAAGGAGAGAGAAAGAGAGGGAGAGAAACATCGATGCAACAGAAACACCAATTGGTTGAACAAATTGGTTTTTGAACCTTTGTTATCCATTGTCTAATTTGTTGTTAATCTTATCCAATGTCTTTTTTATTGCCAACACTGTATTTTTATCTCTAGATGTTTATTTTGGGTCTTCTCATATATTCCACA
The DNA here is from genome assembly GCA_004026765.1 of Micronycteris hirsuta. Taxonomy (NCBI): domain Eukaryota; kingdom Metazoa; phylum Chordata; class Mammalia; order Chiroptera; family Phyllostomidae; genus Micronycteris; species Micronycteris hirsuta. The sequence goes on along the minus strand of PVJI01003870.1, from coordinate 56,979 downwards.
TCTCTCCTTAGCATGTTCACATTTTCCTCACTTCTAGACCACATGGAATACAGTTATGATTAATGTTTAGTGTCTATATTTATTCATTCTGTCTTCAGTGCCATTTTTGAATGTTTCAATTGACATTTTCTTTCTCTTTTCTGAGTCACATTTTCCTGATTCTTAGAACACCTGATAATGTTTTCAACTAGATACCAGACATTGTGAATTTGATCTGGTTGAATTTTCTTGTATTTCTATAAAAAGTCTTTTGAGTTTTGTTCTGGGATGCAGTTAAATTGTGTAGAAACAGTCTGATCATTTAAGGCTTGCTCTTGAGCCTTATTAGGCTGGACTATTGCATTCTTTAGTCTAGGTCTAATTTTGCCCCAGTACTGAGGCAATGTCACATGTCCTTTGTTTGTTGCTCTACTGAGGAACATGAAATATTTCTTTCCCTTTATGACCTCTAGGGATTGTTCCCTTTAATCCTTTCAGCTATTATTTTCCCCTGGTGGTAGGGTAGTTTCCTTGGACACATGTACTCATCATGGTTCAGCTGGAGCCTCAAGGGGCTTCTCCGTAGATTTCCAGAGTTCTCTCTGCACTATCTTTTCTCTGGTACTCTGCCCAGTGAACCTCAGCTGTGTTGGCCATTCCAAACTCCAAGCTCTACCCCTTAACTTAGAGAGAATGCCATGTGATGTTTGGGTGCCCCCTTCCTACACTGCAGCTTGAAAACTCTAGGAAGTAATCTAGGGACAATCTCAGCGCTCCCTTGTTTGTTCCTCTACTCCCAGGGATCACTGTCCTGCGCTGCCTAATGGCTAATGCTTGAAAATGCTTGTTTTCTTTTGTGCAGTTTTTGTTGTTGTTTCCAGAGTATAAATCTGGACTATGTTTGTCCAATTGTCTGGACTTTAATTATGTGTTATATTTGAGAATTTTATTTTTATAAACCTGTGTGCTTTTACATTTGTCCTTATAAATTTCATATTGTTAATTTGGGGCTTAATTCTTTTGTAACATTTTGTCTTTCTTGCTTTAATTAGGTTGTGCACAATTAACAAGCATTAACTCTATGTTTGTCACACAGATAAAATATGTAGTTTAAAATAAGACCAAGGACTGAGTTCTGAGGCCTCCCACTAGGGGTCAACCTGAAGTCTCCCTCAAACCACTAAGCCTTCTCTGTGAGCAATGCTCCATAGAGTTGCAGATCATCCACCAGTGGCATAGAGCTTACATCGCTTCTCTATTCCACAAAAACAGTAAAAGGCTTTATCACTTTCTTTGCTAAAGTTATTTATGGCCTTCCCTAATTTTAGAAAAAAATAAAAATGAAATTTAGTATATTCTTTATGGGTTCTTTTTCATGAATCATTTTGGTATCTGGAGATCTCTGCTTTCAGACAATTCTATGATCTATTCCAGAATTGGGATAATTTTTGATTTACAGAAACGTTGCCATGGTAGTACAGACAGTTGGCATATACTCTTCACTCAATCTCCCTGCTATTAAGATCTTACATTACTGTGTGGTACATTTGTCAAAGTTAAGAAACCTACACTGGTGCACTCTTCAATAGCTTAGTTGGTAGCATCAAAGAAATCTACACAGGTACATTACTGTTAATGAAATCTGTTACTCATTATTTAGATTTTATCAGGTTTTTTTTTTTTAATTAATATTCTCTTCCTGTTTCAGGGTTTAATCCATGATAGCACATTGCATTTAACTGTCATGTGTTCTTATACGCCTCTGGTCTGTGACGGGAGGTACTAATTTTAATAATTTTTTTGTGCATTCATGAGCATTTTATCTAAAGTGCAAAATATAGGACTAAAGAGTTTTATTCATCCATGTTTTAAATAACTTGAGGTGAAATAAAGAAGAATGCTGATTTTACCCAATATGTAGATAGGTCTTTCCCAGAATTTTGACAGAAAGTGAAGTCCATATATTTTTCCATAGCAAATGCTTTTTTATTTTTTTGTCATTTCCCCCCCTCCACTTCCCCCTACCCTAGCCATCCACACCTTCCACCCTCTTTTGGCTTTGTCCATGTGTCCTTTATACAAGTTCCTTACCAACCCTTCACCAATCCCTCCAATATCCCCTCCCTCCTCCCCTCTGGTCACTGTCAGTTTGTTCTTTATTTCCATGTCTCTGGTTATATTTTGCTTGCTTGTTTGTTTTGTTGATTAGGTTCTACCTATAGGTAGAGCCTATATTTTTGATATATTATATTAAAATATATTATTAATTCAATAATATATTTAATATATCAAAAATATAATTTTAAACTGTGCCCAGCTGGTGTAGCTCAGTGGATTGAGCGCGGGCTGGGAACCAGAAGGTCCCGGTTCGATTCCCAGTCAGGGCACATGCCTGGGTTGCGGGCCAGGTCCCCATGAGGGCCATGTGAGAGGCAACCAGACATTGCTCTTTCTCCCTCCCTTCTCCTCTGTCTAAAAATAAATAAATAAAATCTTTAAAATATATATATATATATAATTTTAAACTGTAATCAATTTTTAAATTGCCAATAATATATTTTAACTTATTTTTCATATTAAGTCTTCAAAATCCAGTGTGCATTCATACTTACATTATCAAACTGAGGCATTTTCATTAATCTGCATTTACAAAATTTACATTTGAAAAAAGTAGGTTATATATCTAGGTTTTTGCAAATATACTTAAAAGTCTTCCAATAATTGCACTATGTTTTAATTAAAGTTAAATTAATTCAGTTCCTTGGATGCACTAGCCACATTTCAAGTGTCCAATAGCTATGTTGTTGAACATTGTGGCTTTAGACCATGGTAAGGAATCTGGGCTTATATCTTGAATGAGAGAGGTAGCTGTGAAGGGTTTTGAGGGAAGGAGTGGCATGGTGATTTAAGATTATTCTGCTGTGAGGTGAGGCAACCGCAGAAGCAAGGAGACCGACCAGCCAGGAGGCTGTGGCAGGAATCCAGGTGAGTGACAAAAGTGCCTGGGACTAGGGTGGTATCAGTGGAGGTGGTACAATTTTAGGAATATCTCTTTAGACCTGACACAATGCGCTTATGGACTAGATGTGGGGTCAGGAGTGTCACCAAGGTTTTTGGCTTAAAAATGGAACAATGAAATTGTTTTTTACAGAGATTTTGTAAGAAGAGTTTAAGATAGAAATGAGACATTTAAATGGACATGTTAAATAGGCAATGGGTATATGAGTCTGGAATTCAGCAGAAAGAACTCAGCTAGAGACATAAGTTTGGGAGGTATTAACAGGTGGAGATCACCAAAGGAGTGAATGTACAAAAAAAAAAATGTTAGGGTGAAGTTATTCAGTGATAGTATTTTCAGGAAGATGCAAGCTTTGAGATCAGGTCCCAAAGAGATCAACAAGAATTTGTGGAATAGTAAATTCCTTCCAACCAAAGGCAGTGTTAGACGCCAATTGTGCAACGGTGGTGATTAACCAATCCTATTCCTCAGATGCAGCAAAAATACATGGCCAGCAGTTACGGAAAGATGCGTTAGGCAACAAAGGGTTTTCGGCTGGCCGGCCGGATAGCTAGCCAGAGCTGGGAATGCGAGGGTGCTAGCAGCTTTGGAGTTACCAACCGTCAGCTACAGGTAGTTTCCTACACACACCCAAAACCAAACTGTCCTACTATAGTGCATATATTGATGCTGCTACAACCGACCACTCGTTACCGTGGATCACAAAGCCACACTTAGCAGAGCCCCGCACCTGGGAAGATTACTCGGAAAGTGACCTTTCTCTGAGGATACTTGAGCCCTGTGGTGGGACAAGTTCGGAGGGGAGGTGGCTGATAAGCAATCGTGACGGGCAGGTGAGTTCTGCGCAGAATTCTGACAAAGGAGAGGGCCTTGGCTTGAAGACAAGCATGGAATCCCTTATGGGTACTGGAAGGGCACAAGTTAAAGCTCAGGGACAAAAGCACTGAGATTCTTGAGCTGGCAGCAGGGGTGTAAGGTAAGGTAGTGAACCATCCTTTCTAGCCGCATCCTCCTAAACCCGGCAGTGAGGAGCGTGGAGTACTAAGCAGTGCGGTGGTGGTCGTGGGGCGGGAGGGAAGGACCTACTCTCAAAGCACCTTTAACTCCAAATGCTGGGAGCAGCGTCTCCGCCCCTGTTTTCCTCTCACCGGGTAACTCCGCCCGGGAGTGGGTCCCTCTCCGACAAAAATTTGTCCTGGTTAAACCGGAAGGTGCAGGAAAGCCGACCTCCGGGAGCCGGGAAAACACAGGACGCGCAAGACCCAGGTGCAGCTCGGAATGCGTCCAGCGAGGACCCTCCCGGGGCGGAACTGCTGCGTCGCAGAGGAAGGGGCGGTGCAGACGCACACAAACCAGTCACGGCGGACACTTTCACGTGACCAGCATCGGCCAATAGGAGGCCGAAGCAGTAGCGGCGGGGAATTTCAAACGTGTTTGCGGAGGGCGGCTGGGATTCCATCTTTTCTTCTTTTTTCGGCTTTCTGGAGGTGAGTTCGGCCTCGGAAGTGCACGGCAGAACTGCAGCGGCGGCGTGTGTACAGGCTCTTTAGCCGCGCGGGTCGGTTAGGGGTGGGGGCGAGGCGGAGGCGGCTCAGCCGAGTAGATGGCGTAGGGCGCGGCTAAACCAGCTAGAGGGGGAGGGGAGGCCTTGCTGCCTCCGCCGGGCCACAGGGTGTGGCCTGAGCTGTTGTTGAGAATCGCGGAAGCAAGAGGTGGATGTGGGTCCCTCTGGGGAGAGTTTGGGGGCCTAACATCCTCTCCTAAAATCCTCTCTTGCCTGGTGTCTTAGAACTGAGAGAGGCGATGGAGGCTCTTTTCTGACAGTTACCTTTCGAACCTGACTTAAAGAGGCGGTATCTAGATGCCCACTTTATTTCCCCTTTTTGTTGTTAAACTGGAGGTCGGTGGCAGCGTTGATATCAATGATCCTGTGTTAGTGGGTTGATTTTTGAGAATTACAGAGGAGAGATTGACGGGAAGACTGCAGACACTTTGTTGACCAAACATCACCACCATGCAGAGGAGCAAGTGCTCGGTATAAGAATACAGTAGATTTTTGATATTAGAGTGATTAAGTCAGCATAGTCAGGATTCTGAGAGAAATGCACAAGAACAAGCCTGCAGATATCCCATAAAGGGCTGGGATGTTAGAGCCCTCGCAGTGTGCAGGCTTGCTCTCATAAAGGTGACTGAAGGAATGGTTGTTCACATCACCGAAACGATTCTTTCCGTGTTTCTCCCAGAATCCAAACAAACAGTCCATCACATTTGCTCAAAGGATAGAATTTGCAAATGGCCTAGAGAAAATAATTCAGGAAAAAGAGTGAAAGGAAGGTATTCAGTGTGTAGAAGAAAAAATGGAAAGTTTGAAGGAGGAGACAGGAATTCTGTGTTGTGCAGTGGAAGTTGCGTTAGGAAGAAAACACATAATTAGCCTATTGGGAACCTTGCTGAATAAATTTCAAATATATGTGGTTGTTTTTATGCACATAGCTTCACAAATACTACCTTAATACATCTGTGTTAAGATGTGTTGATATAAGTAATGTTTTAGTCTTCTGGGTTCTAAAAGTCTAGCTGCAGTGTTTTTTTCTCTTTAATGCTACTAAGGTATAGGAATTATGACTAGTTCAATTTTTTTTCTTTAGAAATGGAGGCTGAGGATTTAAGTGGCAAAGAATTGACAATTGATTCAATAATCAACAAAGTGAGAGATTTTAAAAATAAATTTAAAAATGAAGACCTTACTGATGAGCTAAGCTTGAACAAAGTCTCTTCTGATACCACAGGTGAGTTTCTTTTTTATTTTTTGAGTGACTGTTAAGCAAAGGAATAAAATGTTAACCAATGTATGTTCACATAATGTAATTTTCTCAGTAATTGATACTTTCTGACAGGAAGAAACATATCATTTATTACAGTGTACTCAGTGGCAGTTTTCTCAACTCTTCTGTTATTGTCAGCTGTTCTTCCTACTGATATGCTTGCTATCATTAGATATGCTTTTTTTTTAAGATTTTATTTATTCATTTTTAGACAGAAGGGAATAGAGTGAGAAAGAGATGGGGAGAAACATCAATGTATGGTTGCATCTCATGTGGCCCTCCTGGGGACCTGGCCTGCAACCCAGGCATGTGCCCTGACTGGGAATCTAACGGGCAACCCTTTGGTTCACAGCCCGTGCTCAATCCACTGAGCTATATCAGCCAGGGCTAGATATGCTATTTTTTATTCCTTTTTTGCTGCAAAATGAGAAAGCCTCACCAATCTTAATAAAATTACGTATAAGGTTAAAGTCAAAAACCCAATTTTTGATTTAGAGAGTCTTTTTATTACTCACTTGGCCTTTTTTTCCTAATTCTCTTGCTAGCTCTGTGCCAGCCAGAGGCTTTCCTGCTGTCTGTCCTATATACTAGGCCAGCTCTTACTCCAGTGTCTTTTCTCTTGCCCTCTGCAGTGAAGTGAACGCCACTCCCCAGATATCTGCTCATTCTTACACCTTTGGGTCTTTATTCAAATGTCATCTCAGAGAGGCCTTCCCTAACTCACCTATCTAAAATAGTAACCTGTTGAGGTGGGAGTGTGTCCCCTCTCCCGTTCCTGTTATTATTTTTCTTCATAGCACTAATCACTTCATATGTGATTTATTTGTGTGTTTCTTTATTGTTCCTCTCTTCCACTAGAATGGGAGCTCTATGAAGGCATGGTTTTTATTTGTTTTGTTATGTCTACACAGCTTAGAAAGGTGTCTGGCACATACTAGGCACTTAAACATTTGTTGAATGATGAATGAGCGGAAGTGCTAAAATTTCAATACTCAGCCTTTATGCTGCAAATTATCTTAGAAGCCGAATTTACATTTTAGATTATTGACATCATTTGAAAAGTGACCTTTAGAAAAGTTTGTCATATCTATACTAACCATTAAATGGATAAAGGATTGAAAATAAATGGAAGAACCTGTAATCTAGTCATGTTGACAGATCATATTTACTTGAAACAAGCTTGAAACTTATCATTTTGGTGTTAAGCAAATTCTTACTAGTATACCACCATACTTTATTATGTGTATTTAAAAAAGTGCTATCAAAGCTTGTACACCAAGGTAGATGAGTCCTTATTTAAAATCCTTAGCTCACTCAAGCCTGTAAGTACTCAACATCTATTGATAACTGGGATGTGCAACATAATAAATTAAGTATTGAGGAAGACTCAAAAATGCTTAAAACCATGGTTTCTAGATAAGAGAACTTATGAAATCACTATGCTACATGTAATATATGTTTGGCAACAAATGAATATAAACACAATGCTTCAAATACTGAAGACGAGGAGAATGGGGTATTCAGAGGCATAAAGAATACATCTGCAAAGACACTTTTTTAGACATCTTACAGACGAATTTGTTAAGAAAGCAATGGGCAGTAAAACTGGAAATGAAGTTAAGGTCAGACTAGATTAAGTTTAAGATAAAAAACAAAGTTATGAATGTATTATGTTTTAATAGGACATAGAAACAGTAATTTTGTTTGTAAAAGTAAAGATTTAGCCCTTGTCTAAGGTAACCAAAACCGATAGAAGGAATGATAGTTTCTCTGGGAAATAAGAACTTAATCATATTTAGTAATGACTAAAATATTGTAGATAGAAGGTAACTGAAACTGGTAGAAGGAATGATAGTTTCTCTGCGAATAGATAGTTTCTGTAAGAATTTAATCAGCCCTGGCTGGTGTGGCTCAGTGGATTGAGTGCCGGCATGCCAGCCAAGGGGTCGCCAGTTCCCAGTCTAAGGCGCATGCCTGGGTTGTGGGCCAGGCCGCAGCAGGGGCATGTGGGAGGCAACCACACATTGATATTTCTCTCCCTCTCTTGCCCTCTCTAAAAAATAAATTAATTAAAAAGAAAATTATGGAGAAATATAAGTAACTTGAAGGGAGAAGAAAATAACCATATTAGTTGCTTATCTTTTGTAAACTGCTTTTGTTTGGTTCGATTAAAAGTGAGTGAGTTATGTGGAGATAATGTTGGATTAAAAAATTTACAATAGGACTGGAGTAATAAGTTTCTAAATTTTTAATGAATAAGTCAATGAATTTTCTAAGAAAGTTGGTACAGGTGGTAGTGGAAAAACCTTACTTTGAGTAGTTAGGATACTAAAATAGAATTATGCTGTTACAGCATAAAATATTTTTAGACTAATATGGTTTTTTAAAGCTACTTACATAAACAACAGTTATTTCCAAATTCTTTCCTTCAAAATATATCTCTCTTTAGAGTAAAATATAGCCTGATAAAAGGTACCTATGCAGTAAATAAGTTGCTTATATTTACACAAATGTTAAATTTTTTAAAAAGTATTTTAAGGAGGTTATGTACGTTGATATTGAGACTATAACTATAATTTGACAGTAAAGTGCAATATGGCATTTATTTTTATGTCTTATTGTTGTTATGACATATTTTGTTTCCTTTATTCAGATAATTCGGGTACTGTTAACCAAATTATGATGATGGCGAACAACCCAGAGGACTGGTTGAATTTGTTGCTCAAACTAGAGAAAAACAGTGTCCCCCTAAATGATGCCCTTTTAAATAAACTGATTGGTCGTTACAGTCAAGCAATCGAAGCACTTCCTCCAGATAAATATGGCCAAAATGAGAGTTTTGCTCGAATTCAAGTGAGATTTGCTGAATTAAAAGCGTAAGTATTAGTATTTTAACTGCATTACATAACTATATTGCAAAAAGGTAAAATGAAAACAAGTCAGGATTACTTGTATGAAAATTTATATTTTTGACCAAATCTTTTGTTTATAATTAGCAAGTGAATAATGTAAACTCTCTTTGCTATGTACATATTTCCACAACTTCCCTATTCTTGGCTCTGTCTTGAAATATTTTTTTAAATAACCCTGATAGTATTTAATTTTACACACACAAAAAAAACACCCCATGTCTTTGGAAAATAAAATGAAGAATTATAAAACTTAGGTAGCTGTGCCCTTTTTCTTAAAATTTGACTCTGAAATCTTTATTACAGTATTCAAGAGCCAGATGATGCACGTGACTACTTTCAGATGGCCAGAGCAAACTGCAAGAAATTTGCTTTTGTGCATATATCTTTTGCACAGTTTGAACTATCACAAGGTAACTTGAAATATCAAGTCCCAATTTTAAGTAAAAGATAACTTCCTTTGTAAATCATATCCTAATATTAAATCATATATGAAGTGGGAATTTGAGGCAAAGGACAGGAAAGTTGATGAGATAATATTATGGGGTTAGAATCCCACCTAAGTGGAAATGCAGAGAATACTTGTTATACTAACTCTTCCACTTGTAAAGAGGAATCCAGGGAAATAAGCATGAACATCATATTTGTGCTTAGTTAGATTCAGAAACAATCTAAAGGAAAGTGGATTCTTCACTGAGTATTTGTGGGATGAAGGAGATAAGCTAGAGCTTAGACAACCTTTTTTGTGCTCTGATTTCATAGCACTGAAACGAACATCAAAATATAATTTAGCATTAATTGGTGGTTCCCCTCTGAGGAAAAGCAAGTAAACTGCTGTAGAAGCTTTTATTTCTTGCTCACCTGGTTCTTCTGCACTTTTTGGACTGCACCAGGGCAATCTCTTCCTCAGGGATTTTTAGGCTGGCCATTCATAGTCTTCTCTCTTTCTCATTTTCTGGGGCCTCTGGATCTACCCTCAGTCTGTCCTCTTGGCCACATGTTCCTGTTTTCCTTCAGACTTCCTTCTGCTGCATTCCGGATACCATTTACCACCAGATGCATACATTATCACTCTTGGTTTCGCTCGGCCAGAACCCCCATGATGGTGCTCACATGGGGGCTCAGTAGCTGGAGAGTATTCTCTAAGGTTGAGTTTGGAGAAGAGCATTGTACCAACTCCTTGCTTGTTAAAATAAGTTTGGCTGGGCCTTTAAGACCCTTTATCTTTCCTTCATTCTACCTAAACATTTTTTTGAGGTATTATGGCCTATCAATAGCAACTATAAACTTTATATCTTTAGAACACACAGATATTGAAAATCTCAAATCATGATATATGAAAAAGAAATGCACTTTATCTGAACCACTGCAATGTAGTAGTAACCTCAAGGTCAAAATCGTGATTATTTTGAACAGGGTTGATGAATGGGCTTTCAGGAAATATGCAACATCTCTGAAATCTCATGTGTAGTTTGGTGTGTATGTTTGTAGGGGTGGAGGACATTCCATGGTTTTTATCAGATTGTCATTGAAGTCTATAAGCTGCCTAAGCCTTTTTTGTTTGCTGTGCTAAAATGTTCAATATTTGAAATTCTATCACGGCTGTCAATAAATGGAGACTTAGTAACCACCATCAAATATATTTATAGTCTTAAAATTTGTAAATTGTCTGAAGCTAGAGGGCATCTCTTAATCATCTTTATACCCTAAGTGCCAAGTTCATAACATAGCTCCTGTAAATGTTGATAACATCTATAAGATACATATATATATATAACCATTTATAACAAAATAGTAGACTAAATAGATTGGGTAAGTTTGTAATTGAAGTAAAATTTGTTTGGTAATTTATCTGTCATTAAAAAGGTAATTATGGTAATTATTTTTACATTTTGAGGGTGGTGTAGCTAAAAGTCTGATAGGTAAAGATTAATCTTTATTATTGCAATTTTTTTTTACAAGAATCCTTTCGATGGAAGATTCCCATTAGCAAAAGATGTCAACTTTTCTTAATAACCGAATGTCATTATGAATGATAATTATTATATTGCATTCTAACAGATTGATGCTCTTGGGTCTATCACAGCATCTAGGGCTTACTTGTTCCTTTTACTAATTTCCTTGAGGGTCCTAAGTGTTTTTGTTGGCCTTCGGTGTCTCCACTTTGTAGTAAGTACTTTGTTATACTTCTTTTACTTCTGAAAATGGACAGTGGTGATACACTAATGCATTAATACATCAATTGCATATTACACAAGTAAACTATTTGAGGTGAATTATCAGAACTGAGGCTGCTTATTTGCTCATGAAATAAAGTTCAAGAGCCTTGGAATGAGTATTTTTGCCTAACGCTTTTAAATTTTTTTCAAGGTCCTGAAGAATAAGAATCGAGAGTGAAGATGGCTACATTAAAATAAATATTGATTTTTACTTTATTAGGTAATTTCAAAAAAAGCAAACAACTTCTTCAAAAAGCTGTAGAATGTGGGGCAGTACCACTACAAATGCTGGAAATTGCCATTCAGAATTTAAACCTCCAAAAAAAGCAGCTGCTTTCAGAGGAGGAAAAGAAGAGTTTATCAGGTAAATATACTAGTGTTGTGCTAATACTTTTCTGTGGTTGATTATCTGTGAAAAATGAGGAAGGATACTGTTTTATAGAAAAATATCATTTATGTAGAATGGGCATAATCTAAATTTAATTTCAGATTTAAAGGAGGTGAGGCATTTAGAAGTAATGTCTTTATTATGTTGGATATTTTGTTGTTGATCACACTTTCACTAGTAACGCATAAAAAGCAGTTCAATCTAAGCAGGACAATCACTTTTTGCTTTTAAAAATGGGGCATGTGCCTTTAATCTGGGAAACAATTATGTAATTATGAAATAGTTATTAAATATAGTTAGACAGTTATCTTGAGAACATCTTTAAGTCTGCATATCTTATTTAGGGATAGGTCCACAAATTGATCCTAAGTATTCTTACTTGTGAAATTACTTTTTGTGTATTCCTTATGTCTTTACAAATTTAATCATAATTTCAAAATTTTTACAGCAGCTACAGTATTAAGTGTCCAAGAATCGTTCCCCAATTCACTTGGACATTTACAGAGTAGGAACATCAGCTGTGATTCCAGAGGACAGACTGCAAAAGCCAGATTTCTCTATGGGTGAGGAAATTGAACCAGTTTTTTAAAAATGCTTGTCATGCATTTATATTATTTATATGTTAACATATATATTTTCATGTAAGAATGATAACAGTGTTTAGCAGGTAATGGAAATACATATGTTAATATTATTCTTTTAAAAATTGAGGGTATTTTCTTCTGTTTAGAGAGAATGTGCCCCCTCAAGATGCAGACATAAGTCATCGAAATCCCTTAAAACAAACAAACAAAGCTAAACGGGTAAGTTAGTTTTAATCTATTTTGATTAAGGTGGTAGTGGTGAGGTTTTTATTTCCTAGTTGGCCACTTAATCTTTCAAAACATTTTCAGTCGTGCCCATTTGGAAGAGTCCCGGTTAACCTTCTAAATAGCCCGGATTGTCATGAGGAGACTGATGGTCCAGTTTTACCAAGTTTTACAAAAAGGTATGTCTGGGTTTTAATTTTTATATTTGTTTTCAATATTTGCATATTGATGGCAGAATGGTCTTTAAGTCTTTTACTGCTTAATAGTCATTACAATTAAATTTTTATTTAGTATTTAAGGTTACCAAATCTCTAAATTTCAGGGATAAAGAAATGAGTGAAGGATTTTATTTTATTTTGCTTTTTCACTTATTAAAAATATTCACTAAAGGAACTATTAAAAAATAGGCAACATGGAAGAAAAAACATTACAACAACCTGAAACTTAAAAGACTGTGCAGACATATCCAAACTCCTGTTGTTTGAACATTTCTCACTTAAATTGGTAGCCTCTCTGTTAAGAGTTCCTTCCTGGTGCATATATAGAAGTCCCCATAGCAGGGGTGAAGGAGGTCTGGACATGACTTCTTTTCCAGCTAGCTCAAGAAGAGCAGCAGTCAATGGAAAGGTTGATGAATCCATTCATTTGTTTCAGAGGCTAGGACATCAAAAAGTGAGGCGGAGTAGGTAGAGATACAAGGTTGTTTATTACATCCAATGTGTTCTCAGAACAAATGGGAATATAGCGTTCTAGCTTAGTTAATGGTGTTTTTCTGGTCTATTGCTAACTCTAATTGCTAGGTAAAATTATTTCTGTTGGAATAGTCTCCTTGGATTCCAGAGAACCATTTGGCAAGTAAACTTTTCAAACACAAATGAGCCCTGGCTGGTGTGGCTCAGTGGACTGAGTGCTGACCTGTAAACCAAGGGGTTGCTGGTTCAATTCCCAATCAGGACACATGCTTGGGTTGCCGATAGGTCCACAGTAGGGGGCGCACAAGAGGCAACCACACTGACATTTCTCTCTCTCTCCGTCCCTTTTCCTCTCTCTAAAAATAAGTAAATGAACTCTTTTAAAAAAGAAAGGTACACAAATGATTGTTTTTAGTTGGCATCTCCTACACTTAAATTCCTGTTATATATAGGCTGGACTGTATATTAATATTAAAAGAGCATTTTGGTTGTCAGGTTAAGCTCTGAAATGTTATGATTATTATTTTATCATCTTCATTTCAAATACCTAACTGAAAAATAAAGAAGAGTTTCTCGCACTCTAAGGAAATAAAAACAAAAACAAGCCAGGCATTGCTTTGCTTATTATATGATAGATTATGCTAGGCACCGTGGAGGCCCACAGAAGGGTTTATAGTCTAGTTCTTATCCTTAAACTATTTGCAATCTGAAGTGTAGTTTCATTTACATATTGCTGTTCCCTTCTCCTTTCCTAGTCACACCCTAATCACCATTGTTACTTACTACACAATGAAGTACATAGTCACCCACTAATCTCTATCATTTTTGTCATCGCTGAGCACCTAAATCACATTTGTGCTAGAATCGTGTTATTTTTAAAATATCTTTTCAAGAGATTTTTTCCATTTAAAAAAAGTATTGTTAAAAAGTCAACTTTAAAATAGAAAAAATAATATGTTGAAAATATTTAATTCAAATTAAACATTAAAATTATTTTGTTTTGTGGGTAATAGACGGACCTCTAGAACAGAATGCCGAGATGTGATTGTGCCTGAATCTAAATCAAGTGGAAATGATTCCTGTGAATTGACAAATTTAAAGGTATTTCAATTTTTGAATTTTTTTAAAGCTTTTATTTTTATTTATTTATTTTTAGAGAGAGGAGAAGGGAGGGAGAAAGAGAAGGAGAGAAATATCAATGTGTGGTTGCCTCTCACATGGCCCCCACTGGGGACCTGGCCCACAATCCAGGAATGTGCCCTGAATGGGAATTGAACCGGCTGCCCTTTGGTTCTCAGGCCAGCACTCAATCTACTGAACTACAGCAGCCAGGGCTCTATTTTTGAATTTTTATATGGAGCGAGGGTTTTTGAGCCAGGGTTCGTGGAGTTTTTTTCTGTGAAAGGCAACCCCGTAGTTTATACAATATCTTCAACAGTGTCCTTGAAGCCCCAAGAGATGTAGGACCACTAATGGGAAGTGAGTGGTACAGAAGTCCAAGACTGAGGTGATGGGGATCAATCATCTCCTGGGATAAATGAAGTAACAGGTCTTATGCATGTGCTTAAGTAGACTCGGTGGCCTGGGTTTGGTAATAGCTGGGGGAGTCATTTCCCCCAGCTTTAGTTTCTTGGTATGTTTAATCATGTGATCTGGCAGGACATCTTAGACAAAATGAGAGCATAAATTGCGATTTGCAGAGATGAGGGCTTAGTCTGATGTGCTGATATGGCAGAGCAACTTTGTGTGAACTTCAAAGACCAGGAAAGTTTTAGTCTCTGATACACTTTAGGTATTATACTATTCTTACTGTATTTGAGTTAGACTCCTGGCATCATAGTGAGGGTCTCTTCAATTGTATATTTTTTATAATTAATCTCTTTCATGGTCTATGCTTTAAAATAATAATTTTAACTTATCACAGCTATCTTAGAGAAAAATGCATAGTTTTGCTAAAATTTTACTTTCTGGATTTAGAATAACTATTGTCTTAAACTCACACAAATCTTAATTTTGAATAATGCTGTTATTTTTGGTGATAAGATATGATCATAGTAACAAAATAATGAGGCATGTTTTGTGTTGGATTCAGACTTTCTAAACTCACTTTTTAAGTGAATATATTCTAGCAATTGATTAATATGCCCATTAAAAGCAAATTGGCCAGGTTTATGGTTATAGTTATTACTATTATTCTAGTCAGTTATTCAAGAAGTTAATTTTTGCTTGGAGTTTGTGAATCTACATATGATTATAATTGATAATTTTTCTGGCAGTGTTTTCACATAGATGAGACTTTAGTATATTGAACACTAAGGCAAATTAGTACTACTGTTTATGAGACTTTTATTATTGATATCTTACTTTCATACAGTCTGTTCAAAATATCCACTCCAAGGAACTTCTGGTGTCAGATGAGAAAAGTTCGGAACTTATTACTGATTCAGTAACTGTGAAGAATAAAACTGAATCAAGTTTTCTAAGAAAATTAGAAGGTAAGACTTCTTTAATTAAAATCATTTTGTTGCTAGAGAATGCTAACCAGCCACCTAAGATCTGTAATATAAGACTGTCCCTTTTTCTATCTTGTATTTCAGTTGAAATATAAAGAGTATATAAAAGACATTGAATTCTGTAGCAAAGGAAGTTTTATTTACCTAAAAGATACATGAAAGAAAGAGTATATGGAAAGAGTACATGGAGCTGAGTTATTTTTCTCAATTGGCTTGAGAAATACTTTCTGGAAAGGACACAGAAGCTGTATTTATATGACACTTCTCCTTTCCTCTTTAATCAAACATTTAGTTTTCCACTATATGAGTACTATGATAAATGCTCTAAGGATATGCAAATGAATGAGCCAGAGTCCCCAGGAGGCTGCCATCCAATGTCGGAGATATACTGCTAAATACAATACTGAGTAGAATATAGAGAGTGTCATGAGAACCACATAAATAAAATGATATGAGAATTCAGAGGGAGGAGAAATTTGGGAAACTAATTTAGGGGAAATAAGGTTAATACTTTGTGGAAGAGAAGAAATGAGAAAAACTATTAGGAGTTAAATAAGAAGGAATAGCAATGACAGTATTTCAGATGGAGGGAATAGCATATGCAAAAGAAAACATTTTAGGAACTAAAGACAATCTAGTTATGCTGAAAACTGTAACACAGGTAGTGTAGAAATGCAAGGTAAGACTTGGTAAACCTCAAATGGCTGGCTTAAATTTTTTTATTCTCTTAGATGTCAGAGTACCATTAAAGATTTTTAAGC
The DNA here is from genome assembly GCA_004026765.1 of Micronycteris hirsuta. NCBI lineage: Eukaryota > Metazoa > Chordata > Mammalia > Chiroptera > Phyllostomidae > Micronycteris > Micronycteris hirsuta. The sequence goes on along the minus strand of PVJI01003870.1, from coordinate 40,865 downwards.
AGGGCTATTAATTGGATGATCATTGTCCAAACAAAGGCTGTTAGATTGGATGGTTGTTTTTGTTTGTTTTCTTTTCATTGGACTGAGGAGGGGCACTGGGACAAACCTAGGCTTGCTCCAGACTCATTTGGGTTTATCCCGGACTTACCTGGTTTAGACCTGAAAGTCCCATGTCTCAGGAAAGCCCTCAGTCCCCAGCCATCTGAGGTGATCAGTCATCCAGAATAGTCTTTTTGCTATTATTTTGATTGGGAGTAGATCCTTAAATCTAGTATTTGGGGAAAACTGTTAGATTTTATACTTTCATGGCATTTACTATAAACTTGTGCAATTAAGTACTAATCTGATACCTAATTTAATGTTTTTAAATGAAGACATACCAATAATACTTTATTATATAGTAAAATTCTAATTATAAAAACTGCCCGAATCATGAGAGTATGGCCAGTGCAGTATTTCATTCATACTTATTTCTGTGTAGCGTATTCAAAGGGTGGTATTGCTGGGTCACCAGATGTGTGTACGTTCACCTTTAGCAGACAGCGCCCAGCAGTTTTCCAGAGCGGCTGAACCTTTGACCAGCAGTTGTACTGCACTTGCTCCTTATTCTTCTCAGTTGTTTTATGTTGGGCTTTAGTTTTAGACATTCTGATGCTGCTAAATGTTATCTCTTTGCAGTTTTAATTTGCATTTCCTTGATGTCTAATGATGTTGAACATCTTTTTGATTGTTTATTGGTTATTTGGATATCCTCTTGTGAAGTACTTGTTGGATTCTCTTGCCAATTTTTCTATTGGGGGTTTTTCTTACTGATTTTTAGGAGATACTGTATCATCTAGGTACAAATCCTTATGTTGGATATATGTATTACAAGTGACTTCTCCCACTATGTGGTGAAGACTTTTGATGAAAAGAAGTTCATAATTATCATGCATTTTAGTTTATTAATTTTTTCTTTTTGGGTGAGTGTTTTCTGTGTCTTTAAACAAATCTTTTCTACTCTAAGATCATAAGTTTTATGTAAAATCAGATGTCAAGATCCTTTTCTCCCATGTGTATATCCAGTTGATCCATTGGTGTTTGTTGAAAAGACCCTCTTTTCCCTCACTGAATTGTTGTAAATTAGGTCATTCTGTGTGTGATGTGTGGATTTGGATTCTTCTCTGTTCCATAGTTCTTTTTGTCTATCTTTGTGCTAATACAGTACAGTTCTAATCACTGCACTAAGTCTTCATATCTGTCAGAAATACTTCCAGTTTCGTTTCTTTGTATCAGTGTAAATCTCCCAACTTTGTTCTTCAAGACTATGTTAGCTATTCTGAATCTTTCGTTTTCCATATAAATATTACAGTCTATCAGATTACATTTTTTAAAAAGATTTTATTTATTTTTAGACAGATGGGGAGGGAGAAAGAGAGAGACAGAAGCATCAATGTGTGGTTGCTTCATGCGTGCCGCATACTGGGGACCTGTCCCACAACCCAGGCACGTGCCCTGACTGGGAATCAACTGTCAACCCTTTGGTTCTCAGGCTGGCACTCAATCCATTGAACCACACCAGCCAGGGCCAGACTACATCTTTTTAAAATGGGATTTTGATTGAACCTATTGTGACAAGCTCACATCTTAACAGATAAATTTTGTAGTCTATTAACCTAGCATTCATTTAAGTAGTCTTTAAAATATCAAGAACGTCATTTTCCCCATAGAGATTTTGGTTATCTTTTGCTAGAGTTATTCCTAAATATTTGAGAGCTTTTGATGCTATAATAAATGGGATCTTTAAAAAAAATTATATCCTTTTTTGTTGTTGATATATAAAAAGACAACTGATTTTAGTTATTGATCTTAGGTGCAGTGACACTGCTAAATTCATTGAATAATTTTAATATTTTATTATGGATTCTTTCATGTCATTTGAAAATAGTACAACTTTTTTTCCTTCTAAGTCTTTTAACTTTCATTTCCTTTCTTTGCTGTAGTGCCCTTAACATCTTCAGTATAATGATGAATAGAAGGGTGATATGTGGCAGTCTTTTCTCATTCCGTATTTTAGAGGGAAGTTTTCAGTATGTTACCCTTGTATGATAATTGCTGTAGATTTTTTTAACTGATCTTTGTCAAGTATCAAAAGAGTGAGTTTTGCTTTATACCTAGATTATTGTTAGATTTTTGTAAGTGACTAGGTGTTGAAATTTATCAAATTCTTCTGTGTTCGAGTTGATCATAGTTATTCCTTTTTTTAAAAAATTTTATTTATTTTTTTAGAGAGTGGGGAAAGGAGGGAGAGAAACATTGATGTTCGCTCATCGATCAGTTTTCCCCTGCACGCCCTCAACTGGGGACCTGGCCTACAACCCCAGCATGTACCTTGACTGGGAATCAAGCCCACAACCTTTCGTTTTGCAGGCTGCTGCCCAACCCACTGCGCCACACCAGCCAGGGCTGAGTTGGTCATATTTTTTCTTCTCTATTCTATTGTGACAAATTGGTTTTCACAGAGTAAGCAAACTTCGCGTTTAGGAATATACACAACTTGGTCGTAGTTTATATTCTTTTGTACATGAATTGAAAATATTTTGTTTAAGATTTTTGCATCTATTGTGATAGGAATGGAATATTGATAATCATAGAATAGTAAATATATTGTTAAGGCTCTTTTGATTTTTTCTTTTTTAATTTAAATTATATTTTATTGCTTATGCTGTTACAGTTATCCCAATTTTCCCCCCTTTTCCCTCCTCCACCCAGACCACCACCCCTCTCCCTCAAGCATCCCATACCGTTGTCCATGTCCATGGGTCATGCGCATATATTCTTTGGCTACTATATTCCCTGTGCTGTACTTTATTTTACATGCATGTGACTGTTCTGTAACAACCAACTTGTATTTCTTACTTCCTTCGCCTTTTTCTCCCATCTGCCCAACTCCCCTCCCTCTGTATCTATGATTCTGTTTCTGTTCTGTTTGTTTATATTGTTTTTTAGATTCAATTGTTGGATATATATATATTTGTTGCCAGTTTATTGCTCATATTTTTTAATCTTCTTTAAGAAGATCCTTTATATTTTATATAATACTGTTTTGGTGATGCTGAACTCCTTTAGCTTTTTCTTGTCTGGAAGTTCTATCTGTCCTTCGATTCTAAAGGATAGCTTTGCTGGGAGAGTAATCTTGGTTGTAGGCCCTTGCTTTTCATCACTTTGAATATTATGAATTCCTTCTAGCCTGCAAAATTTCTTTTGAGAAATCAGCTGACAGCTTTATGGGAGCTTCCTTATAGGTAACTAATTTCTTTTCTCTTACTTCTTTTAAGATTCTGTCTTTGTCTTTAACCTTTTGCATTTTAATTATGATGTGTCTTGGTTGGGCCCCTTTGCATCTGTTGTATTTGGGACTCTGAGCTTCCTGGACTTGTATGTCTGTTACCTTCACCAAGTTAGAGAAGTTTTCTGTCATTATTTTTTTCAAGTAGGTTTTCAATTTCTTGCTCTCTTCTTCCAGCACCCTCATGTTGATATGCTTGAAGTTGTCCCAGAGGCTCCTTACACTATCATCATTGTTTTGGATTCTTTTTTTCTTCTTGTTTTTCTGATTGGGTGTTTTTTGCTTCCCTTATATTCTAAATCGCTGATTTGATTGGCTTCATCCACTCTTACTGTTGATTCCCTGTAAATTGTTCTTCGTTTCAGTTGGTGTAGCCTCATTTCTGAGTGGATCTTTTTTATGGTTTTCATGCCCTTTTTTATGCTGTTGAAGTTCTCACTGAGTTCACTGAGCATTCTTATAACCAAATGTTTTGAACTGTACCTCTTGTTTCCTCATTTTGGCAGCCTCTCTGTGTTTTTTTCTATGTATGAGATAGAACTGCTCTGACTCCCTGGCTCGGAAGAGTGGCCTGATGTAGTAAGTGTCCTGTAGGGTCCAACCTCCCTTACCTCCCAAGCTGGGGACTGCCCACCATGTGGGCTGAGTATACCGTACTCTTGTCGTTGAAACTTGATTGCTGTTGGCAGATCAATGGGAGTGACTTACCCAGGCCAGTCAGCTATAAGGACTGGCTGTGACCACTGACCACCAATGTCTGACCACTGTGGAGGACCAGCTGTGCAGGGGCCCATTCCACACAGCAGGGCTCTGGTGCCCACTGAGTTCGCCCTTTGACTATGTCACTTGTGGAGGTGGTCGGATGGTTGGGTTCCAACGTGGTGTGAAGCTGTCCCCTGGGTGCACAGGCTGTTGGGCCTGTTGAGATGCTGTTGTTCAGAGATCCTCAAAGTAAATCACAGCCAGTTTAAGGTAAAGTTTTTGTTAAAAAGTAGAAGCCTATAAAAATGGTGACTTAGCTTATCTTTATTAGTAAGACTTTATAACATGTGTTTTTTAATTTTTACTTACTTATTTCCTTTCTGATAGAGACCAGAAAAATTTAAATTCAGAAAGCTCTCTGATAATAAAACCCTAAGTAACTACTTAAGATGGCCATGTTGCAGGTTTGTAAAATTGGCTTGCTATAAGCAAATTGTCAACAACTGGCTTAAAGTTTTTGGTTCCTCTCTTTGTTTTTAAGAGCAAAATGCTAATCATTTGCAGCATGTTCTAGTGTTTAGGTCTAATTTTGCTATTATAAAATATTCTTGTGCTTTAATGACAATAACAATAAAACAATTTCAGAACCTAAAGAAGATCAAGAACCAAAGGTTCCAGAAAGTAACCACAAACAATGGCAGTCTAAGAAAAGGTCAAAATGCGTAAACCAGAATCCTGCTGCTTCAAATCAATGGCAGATTCCAGAGATAACCCGAAAAGTTGATACAGAGGTAACTTTCTTTTCCTCTCATGTAACATGCCATTGTTCAAAATGTGATGATCATGTTAAATATTTTCTTATTTTATTAACTTCTTATGCACCATATTTAGTGGAATAGTTTACTTAATGTTTTTGTTATTCACAAAACAATGTTCAGTAGCAGTTATAGTTTCGGTAAGAGCATATGTCAAGTTGAATTCTTTTGTTGTTTTTTTTTTATTCTGTCTTATTTTCAGTAGTGTTTCTAGATTGCTGGTGGACTGGTATAGGGATCAGCAAGCTATAGCCTATGGGTCAAATCCGTTCCCAGCCTGTGTTTGCAAATGTTGTTTTATTGGAACACAAACGTGCCCGCTCATTTACTTACATCCATGGCTACTTTCAAACTGTAACAGCAGAGTTGAGTGGTTGCAACAGAGATCATATCGTCTCTAAAGCCTAAAATGTTTACTGTATTGCCCTTTACAGAAAACAGTATGCTGATCCTTGCTATAGTGCAGTGCGTATCAAAGCATTTGACAATTTCCTATTGTCATCCTCATGGGTGGAATAGAAAACATAGGACTAGACAATGCATGTGAATTTGTAACAGTGGCTAGGGGCCATTTCAGAATGAGTGGTCTGGTAGACTGCCGGAGAGCCATTTAGTCCTATTTTAGTCCTTGGCTCTACTTTTTATCACTATTTGTTTTCATTTATATTCTAACTCAATAGTTCTCAAATATTTGGGCCTTGGGACCCTCTTTTACCCACTTAATTATTGAAACACCCAAAGAAGCTTTTCTTTACATAGGTTATATTTATCTGTATTGACTGTGTTAGGAAGTAAAACCAAGAATTTTTCAAAATATTTATTAATATATTAAAAACAACAATATAGTATTTTTTGGACTATAAGACACACCGGACCATAAGACACACCTAGGTTTTAGAGGAGGAAAATAGGGAAAAAAAGTGTTGCAGCAAAAAGTGTGGTAAAATATTTAATAACATAAATAACACAATATATCAGCAATTTAAGTGTAAACAGCCAGGTAAGCTACATTCGGACTATGAGACACACTCCCATTTTCCTCCCAAATTTGTGGGGGGGTGGGGGGTTGCATCTTATGGTCCAAAAAATATGGTACCCATTACATGCAAATATGGATATACTTTTATGAAAAACAAGTATCTTGTTTTATTGAGGTATAACTGGTATATAACATATTAGTCTCAGGTGTACAACATAATTATTTTATATTTGTATATATCATGAATTGATCGCCATAATAAATCTAGTTAACGTCTATCACCATACATAGCTGAAAATTTTTCTGTCTGGCAATGGGAACTGTAAGATCAAATATGCAAAACAGTACTATTAACTATTGTCACTGGGCTGTCCGTTACATCCCCATGACTTAATTTTATAACTGGAAGTTTGTACCTTTTGACCACCTTTATGCTTTTCAACCATGGTCACCCTCACCCCTCCACCCCACCTCTGGAGAATACCAATCTGTAACTGGTTTGTTTTTTTTTTTTTTTTTTTTTAAGATTTTTAAAAAGTCCTCACCTGAGGACATGCTTATTGATTACTGATTTGAGAGCAAGGTGAAGGGAGGAAGAGAGAGGAGGGAGAGAACATCATTTGATTGCCGCTCACATGCACCTTGATGGGGAACTGAACCCACAACCTAGGCATGTGCTGTGACTGGGAATCCAACCCCTGACTTTTTGATTTATGGGACAGTGGTCCAAGCAATGGAGCCACACCAGCCAGGGCTAAGATTTTACATGTAAGTGATAATTATGTAGTAATTATCTTTCTGTGTCTGACATACTTTACTTATCACAGTGTCCTCAGGTCCATCCATGTTGTCACAAATGGTAAGATTTCATTCTTTAGGCTGAATAATACTCCATTGTGTATATACTCCTATATCACATTTTTTTATTCATTTATCCATCAATGGATACTAATATTTTTTCCATATCTTGACCCTTGTAAAAAATGCTGCAGTGAACATGAACATTAGTGTGCATATTATCTTTTTAGGTTAGTGTTTCCATTTTCTTCAGATAAATATACAGAAGTGGAATTGCTGGGTCATAGTAGCTATGTTTTAAATGTTTCTATATTTCCATAGTGGCTGCACCAGTTTATATTCCTTCTAACAGTGCACAAGGGTTATCTTTTCTCCACAAAACACTCGTATTTCTTGTCTTTTTGATAATAGTCATTCTAACAGGTGTGAGGAGATATCTCATTTTGGTTTTTATTGCTTTTCCCTGATGATTATTGATGTTGAGCATCTTTTCATATGTCCATTTGGTCATCCGTATGTCTTCTTTTGAGCAAAGTTTGTTCAGATCTTTTGCCCATTTTTAACCAGATTATTATAATTATTATTTTGCTCTTGAGTTTATGTGAGTTTTTTAAATATATTTTATTGATTATGCTATTACAGTTGTCCAATTTTCCCCCCTTTCTTCACCTCTACTCCACCTCCCCATTCCCCGCCCTTTAGTTTTTGTCCATAGGTCATACACATAAGTTCTTTGTCTTCTACATTTCCTATACTATTGCCTGTTTCCTACCTACCATTTATGCTACTTATTCTCTGCACCTTTTCCCCCCTCACTCCCCCTACCACTCCCCTGTTGATATCCCTCCATGCCTTATATAAATCCCTTTAACATTTCATATAATAAAGGCTGGGTGTTGATAAACTCCTTGAACTTGACCTTATCTAAGAAGCACTTTATCTGTCCTTCCATTCTAAATGATAGCTTTGCTGGATAGAGTATTCTTGGATGTAGGTCCTTGCCTTTCATGACTTGGAATACTTCTGTCCAGCCCCTTCTTGCCTGCAAAGTCTCTTTTGAGAAATCAGCTGACAGTCTTATGGGAATTCCTTTGTAGGTAACTGTCTCCTTTTCTCTTGCTGCTTCTAAGATTCTCTCCTTATTTTTAATCTTGAGTAATGTAATTATGATGTGTCTTGGTGTGTTCCTCTTTGGGTCGAACTTCTTTGGGGCTCTCTGAGCTCCCTGGACTTCCTGAAAGTCTATTTCCTTCACCAGTTTGGGGAAGTTCTCCTTCATTATTTGTTCAAATAAGTTTTCAATCCCTTGGTCTTCCTCTTCTCCTTCTGGCACCCCTATGACTCGGATGTTAGGACGTTTACAGATGTCCTGGAGGTTTCTGAGCCCCTCCTCCGTTTTTTGAATTCTTGTTTCTTCATTCTTTTCTGGCTGGATGTTTTTTTCTTTCTGCTGGTCCACTCCATTGATTTGAGTCCCAGTTTCCTTCTCATCCCTTCTCATTTGTTCAAGTAATTGCGACAATTTTTCTTAGAATCCTGTGAGCATCCTGATTACCAGTGCTTACAACTGGTGCATCTGGTGCATCTGGTGCAACTGTGCATCTGATAGGTTGGCTATATCTTTATCACTTAGTTGTGTTTTTTCTGGATCTTTGATGTGTTCTTTCATTTGGGCCTTTTTTTTTTTTTTTTCTCAGTGCGCCTGTTACTTTAAGGGGCAGAGCCTCAAGTTTATGTGAGTTTTTAATATATATTTTTGATGTTTACTCTTTATTGATACATGATTTGCAAATATTTTTTCCCATTCTTTAGGTTGCCCTTTCATTTTGTTGCTGGTTTTCTTTTCTGTGCAGAAGCTTTTTAGTTTGATGTAGTCTCACTTATTTTTGTTTCTGTTGTCTGCTTTTGGTGTCAGATCCAAAAATCATAACCAGGACCCATGTCAGGGAACTTATTGCCTATGTTTTCTTCAAAAGTTTTATGGTTTCAGATCCTACATGCAAGTGTTTAATCCATTTTGAGTTAATTTTTGTGTATGGTGTATGATAGTGGTTCATTTTCTTGTTTTTCATGTGGCTGTCTCGTTTTCCCAAGTTCATTTACTGAAGAGACTCTTCCTTCCCTATTATGTTCAATACATTCTTGGCCCCTTTTGTTGTAAATTAATTGACCGCGTATTTCTGAGTTTATTTCTGTACTCTGTTGTGTTCCAGTGGTCTGTGTATGCAATTACCATACTTTTTTGATTACTATAGCTTTGTAATATAGTTTGAAATCAGGGTTGTGATGTCTCCAGCTTTGTTCTTCTTTCTCAAGATTGTTTTGGCTGTTTGGGGTTTTTTATAATTTTATACAAACATCAGAATTTTGTTACGGATTGCATTGAATGTAGGTTGGTTTGGGTATTATGGACATTTTAACAATACTGATTTTTCAACTTCATGAGTTTGCACTATCTTTCTATTTATTTGTGTCTTTTTCAATTTTTTCATCAATGTCTTATAATTTTCAGTATACATGTCTATTACTTCCTTGGTTAAATTTATTCCTAGGTATCATATTCTTTTTGATTTAATCATAAACTGGATTGTTTTTACAATTTTTTTTTGATAGAGCATTAATAATTTTGAAGAAATGCAACAGAGTTTTGCATATAGATTTTATATTTTGAAACTTTACTGAATTTGTTCTGACAGTCTTTTGGTGGAGTCTTTGGGGTTTTCTATATATAATACCATGTCATCTCCAAATAGTGACTGTTTTACTTTTTCCTTTCAAATATGATACATTTTATTTCTTGCCTAATTGCTCTAGCTAGACTTTCCAATATTCTTTTGAGTAAAAGTGTGCATGCTTGTCTTATTACTGATCTTAAAAGAAAAGCTTTCAGCTTTTCATGATCAAGTATGATGTTATCTGTGGGCTTGACATATATGTCCTTTATTATGTAGAATTACATTCCCTCTGAAAAATAAGTATTTTTTGAAACAAAATAATCATAGTGAGAAGATGACATTGTTTTACAATTAATTTAATGGTTGGCTTAACAGAAAGCTGGATTTCTTGTATCTGCTTTCGCATTTAATCTATTTTATTATCATGTATTCTATAGCCTTGAGTAAACTCCAGTGTATACTCATGAAAGAATGAAAGTGCAAAAGGCAAATAATATCTTAGTATGTTGAGGAAGATAGTTTTAATCTCTGAGACTTCCTGAAAAGATCTTGGAACTCCCCCTCTTTTTGCTTTTCCTGGATTACTCTTTGAGAACCATCAACATAGTGATGAAGTGGATAGTAAGTGTTAGACGAAAAGAATCCTAACAGGTTGAATCGTGGATCATATGAAACAGCATCACTTTTTTTCTTAAACCTGTAAGTCAATAGTATGATAAAGGAACTCAAAACCATTTAATTGTCATTAGGGAAATGCAAATCAAAACCACACTGAGATACTACTTTACCCCCACTAACATAGCTGTAATTAGAAAAGAGACAATAACCAGTGTTGATGAAGAAGTGGAACCCTTACACACTGTTGGTAAGAAGGTAAAATGGTGCAGTCACTTGGAAAATGGTATGGCAGTTCCTCAAGAGGTTAAACGCAGAATAACCATGTGATCCAGAGTTCCACTCTTGGGTATACACTCAAGGAAATGGAATATATATATGTGTGTGTGTGTATATACATATATATTCCATTTATATATGTATTCCATTTATACATATAAATGGAATATGTACAAATATATTTGTATGTGAATGTTCATAGCTTTATTCATAATTACCAAAAGGTGGAAATAACCCAAATATCCATCAACTAGAGAGTGAATAATCAAGTTGTGGTATTCTAATTTTATTATTTTTTATTTTTCAACAATAAAAAATAATGAAGTAATGATAAATGCTATAACATGGATGAACCTTGAATACATACTAAGTTTAAGAAGCGTGTTGAAAATAGGCAAATCCACATAGATAGAGGGTAGATTAGTGGTCGCCACAAACACTGGGAGGGTTGGAGAATGGGCATGAATGCTAATGGATATGGAGGAGGTTTTTTCCTCTTTTTTTAAAGATTTAATTATTTATTTTTAGAGAAAGGGGAAGGATGGGAGAAAGAGAGGGAGAGAAACATCGATAGGTTGCCTCTTGCATGCCCCCAACCCAGGCTTATGCTGTGACCAGAAACTGAACCCACAACCTATTGCTTTGCAGGCCGATGCCTAACCCACTGAGCCACACCACTCAGGGCTAGAGTTTCTTTCTAAGTAGCGAAAGTGGTCTGTAACTAGTGGTGATGATTGCACATTCTTGTGAATATTACAAACCAATGAACCTCTTAGGAAAAGAAGAACTAGGCAATTTTCTTAGGTCACTGTTTCTCTAACAGCCTTCTCAAGTGGAGGTTGTTTTTGCCTCACATCTCACCTTAGAGCTAAAAGGTCCCCATTACAGTGTCCAGATTATTTCTTCTCTTGTCTTGCTTATTGCTGTCATCTTTGAACATACTGAGGACTCCCCATTAATTCCTTAAAGATATTAAGCTATGGATCACTTCTATCTACTTCAAACCATCAACTATCATCTTTTTTGTTGTTGTTGGTTTCATAGACTTGTCTATCACTAGTCCTATACCTGGCTCCCAAATTTGTAAGTTCTTTCTCCCATGTGACCATTCTCTTAATTTCACCTTATCTATCCATTCCTGTATCCTTGATTCTAATCTCCAAAATCCCACATGTAAACATCCCACTCCATGACAATAATATTTACATTTTCCCTGCCTAATAATCTTACGACAGTTTCTCAGTACCATTCTGACTATTTAACCAAATATATATGTGAGGAAGTCTTCAATGAAATGCAGAATTTATCCAGGAAAAGAGATACAGTGGCTATGCTTGTTAACTTGAAAACTTAAAGGACAGAAATATAGAAAGTAAAAGATTTATGCATTGTGGCTCTCAAGAGCATAATGTGGACCAGTAGATTAAAAATTATAATAGAGAAACTGATTTAATCTAACTTCTGTGAAGCCTTTCTAATAATGAAAGCTCTCCCCAAATTGTAGTGAACTGCCTTAGATGGTAGTAAATGTGCAGTTACTAATAATGTTCAAACAAAATGTGATTCTCTATTTGGTTGAGATGCTGTAGAACAGGGGTTGGAAATCTTAAAAAGTCAGTAGGCTTTGCAGACCAGGTGGTCACTGTAGTTATGATCCAACTCTGCCACTAGAGCATTAAAACAGCCTTAGGCGATATGTAAACAAGTGGCCATAGCTGTGTTCCAATAAAACTTTATTTACAAAAACAGGTGGCAGGCCATATTCAGCCCTTAATTAATAATAATAATTATTATTAATTTGCCCATGATCTCTTCTGTAGAGGATGTTCGTTTATCATTGCTTTGGGATTGGTATGAGATAAATATGTGTCTCTTACTAGGGAGAATACTAAATAAGTATTTGCTGTGTCAAATTTTGCTAAATAATTAGTATTTGGCCATTTTGCCCTCATACATAAAGTGGGGAGTGTGATTTTATTGATTATAGAAAGACTGGTTTTTAGAAGAACAGCAGGGTACTTAATTAGATTATAAAATTTCAATATTACTTACAATAGACCTGCGGGGAGAGGATATTAGATCCTGTTTTGTTAAAACAATACTGTGAGACTTCCCGCTACTTGTGATTCCTTTGAGCAAAATATATCAGGCTTCAGAATTTAAAGTGAAAGATCTATATGAAAAAGTTATTGAAAGCCTGGAATACATATGTTTATTCAGCATGTTTTTGGGTATTTCGTGTTTTTATATTTTATTTTAGATATGATTTTTTTTTCTTTTCATTTTGGTTTAGCAGAAACAAACCACGTTTGAGCAACCTGCCTCTTTAGTTTCAAAGCAGTCACCGCCTTTGTCAGTACCAAAATGGATTGACCGAAAATCTGTTTGTCAAACACCCAGCAGCAAGGCCTTAGAAGATTACATGAGCTGGTAATTACTTTTGGCTGTTGGCTTGGTACACTAGAAATAACATGGGCGTTGGGGCCAAATAGATCTGGAGTTGAATCTTGCTCTCTTACTTTAAATTCATATTATTTTTCTCAGCAGTTTTTTCATCTGTAAAAGGGAAGGGGAAGGTGGCTGCATTATATTTTTAAGGATGTTGTGAAAGTCTCTGTCATATTGTAGTCTGTACCTACAACCTATAACTACTCTATGCAAAACTTGATAATTATGCATTGCCACGTGGATGCTTCTCTGAGAGATTTGAAAGTTATGTTCTTAGAGCAGATAAAGCGTGGATGCATTTTATAGCAAAGGAGGTGTTAATTGGGATGTGATTGTTTCTGAAAGAGGCGGGTTGTGCAGGTCACATAATTCTGGGGGCATTCAAAGGTATAGGACTTGCTGGATGGGAACGAGGGGTGAGTGAAGAAATTGGATGGTCAGTGCTGACAGGAAACACAAGGGCTATTACAAAGGCAAATTAGTGGTATTCAAAGAAAGAAAATAAAGGAATGTGACACATCTTATTCTTAAATTAGTGGCTATATTTTAATATATTTTTTAGTGTTTTACCGGATAATTTAAGTCCATGATGCCTAGGTACTGAAGGAAAAATAGTGAGAATAAGGAAAGCAAAGCACAAGTGTGAACTGAATGGCTTTAAACTTAAAGGCCAAACTTGTCTGATGTAATTGGCTTTCAGATATTTATAGCAGGCTGTTGTAGAACATTATTGTTAAAAAGCACTCATAACATCTATGATCAGCCATAGATTGAACTTTACCTTGGCTGAATTCCTATAAAATAACACCAACCTAGTATTTTCAGTGCCATCTTATTTATTTTACAATGACTTTCTGTCTGGGGACAAAAATTACTTTCAGAAAGAATTCCCCCAAAATAAAATTTTCATGGTGAATATATAATAGAATATATAATTCAGCTATATTATGAAAACCAAGTTTGATTCTGTTTGATATAACAAGTTTAAAGTTTATATTCACCTTTTAAAATCACACACAAAAAAGAGTCAGAATTTTGTTTTTAAAATTTTAATGTATTAAATTTTAAAAATATCTTTCTTAGCTTTAGGACTCCAGTTATGAAGAACGACTTTCCACCTGCTTGTCAGTTGTCAACACCTTATAGCCAACCCACCTACTTCCAGCAGCAGCAGCAACAGCAGATACCCATTACTCCACTTCAGAACTTACAGGTTTGAGAAGCTTTATCTATGATGGTGTATGTTACGGTATGATCAGTTTCAAAAATTTTGTTTTTACAGCATCCAGTTAGGAATAGGACTTGTTGATTCTTAGTCCCATTAAGCAAAATTCATTTCAGATAACCTCCTGAGCTCAAGAAGTTAGATGATGAAGAAGCTAATGAAATTTTTTTTTCATTACCTAGGCCAAAGGGTCCAGTTTGAATTGCTAGATAAAATTTCTCTTGTAATCTAGGTTGCTTTTTGTTTCATTTAACTAATTAAGCCAGCTGTTTGTGAGCAGCCTGATTTCATTGGCTATTTACTATACAAGTAAATTTTCAAAAGCACGGGAATAGCAATATGAGATATTACTAGAATATATTATAAAGTGCTATATTTTGCTATGTATAATGCACTCCCTTGTATAATGTGCACCCACGTTTTGGGCCCAAAGTTTTGGGGAGGAAAATCTTTCATTTTAATTTTTTAATCCATTCTTTATTTATTTACATTTAGATGCTTGTTTTTTGTATTGTAAAGGAATTTTAGCATTAATTTTTTAACATGTTGTGGTAGGTATAAGAAATTTTATGTAACAAATAATTACAAAACACAAGAACAGATACAAGGTATTTCAGGTACTACCCCTGTATAATGCACACACATCCTTATTTTTCCCTCAAAAATTTAGGGAAAAGTGTGCTCATATGCAGCAAAATATGGTAATGATTATAAAGTAAGAAAAAATTTTTCGCTGGTGAAACAATTTCATTGCCATCTAGATAAAAATTTAGACACTCTACTGACATAGTACTAGAACTAGTTTCTAATAACTATCTCAGAAACAACTTAATACTGGTAGAGTGTGGGCTTTGAAGGGAGACTACCTGGCCTTGAATCTTGGCCACACTACTTACCAGCTGTGCGACCTTTTGCAAGTTACTTAAACTTTCTGTGCCTTATTTCATCATCTGTAAAATGGGGGTAATAAAGCTACCTATGTCATAGGATGGTTGTGAATATTAAGTCAGTTAATGTATGTAACTTACAAAAGAACCTAGTATTTATTAAGTAATAAAAGTTAGCAGCAGTTGTTTTTTGTTTGTTTGTTTTTGTTTTTTGTTTTTTTAACTTTTTTTTTTTAAGATTTTATTTTTAGAGAGAGGGGAAGGGAGGGAGAAAGAGACGGAGAGAAACAGCAATGTATGGTTGCCTCCCACATGGCCCTCACCGGGGACCTGGCCTGCAACCCAAGCATGTGCCCCGACTGGGAATTGAACCGTGACCCTTTGGTTCCCAGCTGCTCTCAATCCACTGAGCTACACCAGCCAGGGCAGCAGTTGTTTTTTTAAATAACAAAACAGCAGAAACAAACCACAAGTAATTAATTATACAAATCAAGAGATAAGAAAATTAGCTGATGGAAAGTAGAACAATGGTTAGCAGGGGCTAGTGGGAGGGAGGAGTGGGGAGTTCTTGTTTAGTAGATACTGAATTTCGGTATAAGATGATGAAAAGTTTTGGAGATGGGTAGTGGTAATGGTTGTATAACAATGTGAATGTCCTTAATGCCACTGAATTATATACTTAAAAATGGTTAAAATGGTAAATTTTATGTATGTTTTACCACAGTTTCAGAAAATAATGTAACAAAAAATTGGCTGACATAGATTATACTAATTAAATTGTATAATAAGTTACAAATTTATAAGTTGTGTAATAAATTACAAAGGAAAAAGAAAGATGATTAGGTTTGCTTTATATTGAATATCAAATCACAGTTATTGAGTTATTACCTTTATGTCAGGCCCTGTTTGAGTTGCAATCTAGAAGTCAAGCCAAACATGACCAAGTGAAGGGGCTAGGAGGCTTCTAGAAGAGGTTGGTGTCAGGAGAAAACTGAAAAGAAGCCAGAGTGTGGCTGGAGCTTAGAAAGGGATGGGTGGGGCGGTGGATCCTTAGGGTCCTGCTGTTTTACCACAAGAGGGATGGGAAGCTGTTGGAACTGGCTGGAGCAGGGAAGGGAAGTTATTTGCATTTTCAAATAATTACTCTGGTGACAGTGAGGAAGATGGACCAAAGATAAAGTGGGATGTTATCTGTATAGGAAACTGAACTTCACATTAATATTTTGAATTAGAAATAAGTCAGAATTACTTTATTCTTTAAAAACAAAAACAAAAGGGGGAGGAGGGAGGCAGGGTTGGAGGGGGTGGGGGGAGGGGAGGGGAGAGGATGCAGATAACTGTAATTGAAAAACAATAAAGTAATTAAATAAATAAATAGCAATGCAGTAAATGCAGGAAAAAAAAATTCAGTAAAAAATAAAATTAAACCATTTTCTTCCCTCTGAGAAATTTTCAGTTTAAGTATGAGAGGAAACTCCAAAAAGAAGTAGGATAAAAGGGATAGTAAAGAATCTTGATAAAAATAACAACCTAATGAAAGATAATAGGTATATATTTCAGAAGCAAATACTTTCTTGCAGAAAACAAATGATCATGACTCAAAGGTCTCTTTCAACCCTAGAGGTTAAAGAAATTAGAATTCTTATCTTTTATATTATTACATAAGAGAGATTCTAACACTTGGGATCTAAAGCAGGACTTAGTTAAATTGAGATTTATTTAGATCTTGTTTCGACTTGGGTAATCAGCTAATCAGGTGCTCTCTGTGTCTTCAGCTTCCTTGTCAGCTCATAATAAGTCCTCTCACATCACTCCATCTGTTCAAAGCTTTCGTAGGTCCCCAGAGAGTGCTGGCATAAGGGAAGGGAAGCAGGGGCATGTATTGTGAATCGGTTGAAAGTTTGCTCAGGAAGGTGCTGAAGTTCAAATTGAGTACCTAGAAACTTCCTCAGCAAAAGGTGGCATTGCTGAAATTTGCATTTGTGAGATTGACTTTGGCGCTCCTAGCACCTTAGCGCACTGCTTCCTTTACAGCATAATGCTAAATGAAAAAAACTGTGTATTTATATATATGTATATATGTATGTACATATGTATATAAGCCAAGAGGTTTGGATAGGAAAAAAACAATAGATAAGATGTAAATGATAACTTACAAGTTTGTAGGTTGAACATTAAGTGGTTCCCCACTCCTCCCCTTTAAATCTTATTTTTATGTATTTAAGAAGAAAAGACAAGTTAGAGGGGGAGAACTAGGAATTTTGTATATCGATTTAATAAGTTTATTTCCTGGACTAAAGTATCTAAATTTCCTCTTTCAAATAATTGTGACTAATATCTAATTACTTAAAATTTAAGACAATTTCAAAATTGGAAGCATTTCACTATATTAAATGCAAGCTATTTTCTCAGGCATATTCTTTGAACCTTTACATATTTTAATTTAGATTTCAGCATCCTCTTCAGCCAATGAATGCATCTTAGTTAAAGGAAGAATTTACTCCATTTTGAAACAGATAGGAAGTGGAGGTTCAAGTAAGGTAAGTATCGTCCCCCCAAATTTGAAAACATTTACTTGCAAAGATATATATATCTTAAATATTTAAGAAACGAATAAATATATTTTAAGCTTTTCTTCCTTTGACTTTTAACAATTTTGGTCTCTTTGCTTCCTCATTTGTGGGGGCCCACATTGCCCTTGAGACAAAAAATTCTGTCATCCCTGGCTCCCTTTCCTTCTCCCGACAAATGATATGTCTCCTTAGACCCACGTCTTAATTCCGACTCCCTGTTCTTCCCTCCACATTTCTTCTCTAAATAACATTCACATTGACTTAGGAGTGGTGCTAGTAAAGACATTAATGGTGTTAGAATAGTAGATAACTCAGTTCTTTGAGATTTGTAAGCCTGTTTACTTTACAGAATGGCTTTATACTATTTTAAAATTGCTTTTATCCTTTCCTTGCTATTTTTTGCTGCCTCCTGCCCTATCATTATTTTATGCTCCTCACCCTCTAATTTGCTGTGTGTGCAAGTAAACCCAGTAATACTTTGTTAGAATTTTGCATTTAAATTTTTTTAAGTAACTAAGCTGTACCTGACAACCTGATACACACTTCGGCTTTTATTCCTTGCCCATTCCTGCTGGATAGTCAAGGTTAAATGGCTTTAAATAAGTGATGTTTATTACTTTAATGTGTCAAACAGAGTAAATGCATATAATTTTCCTTGCTTACACTGGCAGTTTGTATTTTGAATTATTGCCTTTTAAAAGCCCCATTCCTGTTGCAGGTTTGCCGAAGGTTCAGCACAATAGCAGTGTTTTCTACTTTAAAAAAAAAAATTATGTATTGATTTTTAGAGAGAGATAAACATTGATTTGTTTTTCCACTTATTCATTCACTGGTCGTTTGTGTATGGGCTCTGACCAGGGATTGAACGTACCTGGATAACTCTTAACCAGCTCTGCTACCTGACCAGGGCTAATTTTTCAAATATGTTATCTGCCCTGTCAACATTGCTTAGAAATTGACTGTGCAGCCGGAGCATCTCGACCTCAAAGATCCTGACAACATGTTTGTAGCATCTTTTTTTTATAAACTTGGCTTTGAAAATTAGACCTGATCTACTTTTTCAACTGAATATACTGATAGCTTACAATTAGTACAGTAGCAATTCTTGAATGATATTAGTTTCTTTTTCTGTATGCATTTCCTTTATTCTCATAATTTTGAATATATTCTGCCATGTCAATGAAATTGTCAACTCCAGACACAATGGTAAAAACACTATGTTTGAAATGAATTGACTGTAATAGCCCTTAGTCTTCACATTTCTCAGTGTCTTCTTTTTTAGATTATTTCCCTAGTTAAGCATTCAACAGAGTATTATGACATGAAATTTAAATTACCTTTCTTATATGTTCATATAGAAACTTTCTAGGGTTTATGTCTTTGAGTCACTGAATGCCCTTTGTCATAGGTAATTGAGAGTGGACTATTATTTTTTCTATTCTCAGAATAAGCCCAGACATTTTATTTTTTATTTTTTGTAAAGATTTTATTTATTTATTTTTAGAGATAAGGGAAGGAAAGGAGAAAGAGAGGGACAGAAACATCAGTGTACGAGAGCTACATCAGTTGGTTGCCTCTTGCACACTGCCATCTGTGGACCTGGCCCGCAACCCAGGCTTGTGCCCCAACTGGTGATCAAACCAGTGAGTGACCCTTGGGTTTGCAGGCCAGCACTCAATCCACTGAGCCACACCAACCAGGGCAGCCCAGACATTTTAAACTATTTATATCAGTATTCCTTAACCTGTGTAATAAATTCAGTGTTGTATTAGTACATTCTCAACTGTTCCCTTTGTTCTACTATATAGGTGTTTCAAGTGCTGAATGAAAAGAAACAGATACACGCTATAAAGTATGTCAACTTAGAAGAAGCAGATAGCCAGACAGTTGAGAGTTACCGGAATGAAATCGCTTATTTGAATAAACTACAACAACACAGTGATAAGATCATTCGACTTCATGATTAGTAAGAATTTTTTTAACTTAAAAAGAAAACTTTTTTTTGCTATAATTCTTGAGATAGATATCCAGTAGATCTTAACAGTATAACGTAAGCATTTATTGTTTTGTTGTTTTTATTTGTTTCTTTTTGATGGCAGTGAAATCACGGACCAGTACATCTACATGGTAATGGAGTGTGGAAATATTGATCTTAATAGTTGGCTTAAAAAGAAAAAATCCATTGATCCATGGGAACGCAAGAGTTACTGGAAAAATATGCTGGAGGCAGTTCACACAATTCATCAACATGGTATTTTAAAATCTCTTACTATGTAATGTTTATAACATAGTCATAATCCTAGGTCTGCAAATACCTGGATTACAGCAGATCTGAGACTTTGGCGTTCAGACACCCTAAAAATCTGAGATGTGTATTTCACTTATTCTAGTCCTTTGGTTTTGTGTACCTTGTGCGGGAGTTAGTTTTTTTTTTTTTTTTTTAAATCGTTGTTTTGGTTTTTAACCCTGCCCTCTGGTTCATTTTTCACTTTACTTGGACTTGTTGTTAGGGCTTTTTGCCTTTACCTTATCTTTTTTTAAAAAACTGTTTACCCTGCATAATTGTAATTTGTTTCCTCACATCTTCCTCCTATAAATTAAAGATAATTAACCAGTGATGAAGATCAGGCTCTAGGGATGGAGGCATCGGGAGCATTAGGGTCTTACTGTCTGCAGTGTAATTTGAAGTGCTCTCTAAGGGGCGGTGAATTACAGTGGTTAAGCTAAATGCTGATGCCAGACTGCCTGGGTTCACTCATGGCAAGGTCACTGAGGCCCTGTGACATTGAAGAGATTATTTAAACTCTTTGCCTTAATTTCCTCACCTAAAAATGGAGATGATGATGATGATGATGATGATGATAATTACCTCCGAACTGATGGATTAAATGATTCAATACAAGCAACAAACTTAGAATAGTGCCTAGCACATGGCAGGTGCTATATGTTTGTAGCATATAATTAAAATAAAAATTTAATTTGATTGACTAATTAAAGAAATCAACCCAACCTATAGATTGTGAAAATATTTGTTCTTAGAATGTTTTACATTGTGTAATATTACAAAGGATTTTTATTTTGAAGGCATCGTTCACAGTGATCTGAAACCCGCTAATTTTCTGATAGTTGATGGAATGCTAAAGCTAATTGACTTTGGGATTGCAAACCAACTGCAACCAGATACAACAAGTATTGTTAAGGATTCCCAGGTGAGACTTAATGAATAGTTGGTTACTACACAGTAAAATTCAGTTCCTTTTCACTTGTGAAGTATTATTTTGCGGTGGGGACTTTATTTTTACTTGCCACATTCTTCAAAGGATTCAGCCTTTTTATGAGAGTAGAACTAGAAGAACATCAAAGCCATGATTAATACAATTTGTGTAGAAAGTCAAGATCTGATGGAAATACATCCATCGATTTTGAGTGGTTTTCCTATAGTCGACGTAGAGAAGCAGTATTACCTGTCTTGGAAATCATCTTGGTCATGCTCTAAAATTCACCTGAAACTTGGTCTCAGAATTTCCTGGTAGTAACCAAAGAGGGATTGCAGTTGCATGTTTTTTTATTGTCCATGAAGTAAGATAATTTCATTCTTCCAGAGAAGTAAAGTTTGTCTTACCATTTACGTTTGAAAAAGAAAATTCTTAAGGGGACCTTTATTTTGAAAACACCATAGTTATTGTACTCAACTGCATTTTTATAGTAGGATATGCAATAGCAAACCTAATAAAGTTGTCTCCATAAAAACTGACATGATGACACCAAAGAATAACTAAAAACAATCCTGCTTAGAGCCAAGATGATGTGTTCTGTGTGTACAGATTTCTGATGTGGGTCTACTTTAATTCTAGGAATAAAACTAGACTTTTATAGGACAAGTAGATGAGCAGAGTGCCCTTCAAACAATTTTATGTAACACTCACTTCTCTTTATATTAAAAATATGACTGAATATTAATTTGTAAATTGCCTTGAAGA
The DNA here is from genome assembly GCA_004026765.1 of Micronycteris hirsuta. Classification (NCBI taxonomy): domain Eukaryota; kingdom Metazoa; phylum Chordata; class Mammalia; order Chiroptera; family Phyllostomidae; genus Micronycteris; species Micronycteris hirsuta. The sequence goes on along the minus strand of PVJI01003870.1, from coordinate 19,561 downwards.
TATCTTCTATACCAAGGCCCTTAAAATACAGTATTCCATGTTTGAAAGCAGAACTCTTTATTTTAGGATAAAAATGAATGTCTTAAAAGGTTGGCATAATTTTCCTGTGAAAGCTCTTGCATTATGTAGATGCCCAACCCATATCAGTTTGGACATGGGCCCAGGGAGTTCTTGGAGAAAAGCTAGATTGTTGGTTGGTTGGTTTATTTAAAAGGGAGAAAAAAACATTCTGAGTCTATCCAAAGACAAAATGAGTTCAATTGATCAATTCCTTCAAAGTTTATGGCCATTAATATAATTTTAGCCTGTAAGGTTTTATGGTAGTTTACCACCATAATCATAGAAAAAGCTCAGCATTCTGAAAGGAGTCAATTTGCTGATTATGAACTTAATTTGTTTTGCTGGAATTGTGGAGAAATGTATGTCTTAACATTTTTGTCAGGTGTTTGAGTTTTTCAGATATATTACTGATATCTGTAATGATCCAAGTGTCCAAGAATCTGGCATTCATGTTTTTAAAAATCTAAAGCAGAATTTTATGTTTTCATTGATTCATGTTTTCTGCGATTTGATAAATAGGTTGGTACAGTTAATTACATGCCACCAGAAGCAATCAAAGATATGTCTTCCTCAAGAGAGAATGGGAAATCCAAATCAAAGGTACTATAAAGGTTATCAGTCATTTATCTGACATTAATAGGGAATAGTCTGTTCTCTGAATAAACGTATCAGATGACTGAAAGTGAGTCTTTTTAGGCCTTTACAGAGACCTTGCCTTCTTGATTGTCATGGAATTTAATTTCACCTTTATTGATTGGAGATTGTTCTTAAATATTGTGCTTTTAATATGATGATGCCTCACAGTGTGCTCCTGCAAGAAATGCACCTAGGATATTTTTAAGTTTTAAAATTAAAGAAGAAAATTAACACTAAGTTAGCTCTGGTTTGGACAACATGAACAACATTGAATTGATAACCTTTGAAGTCTTCTATGTTTCCTCTCTGATTCTTACATTTTATTTCTTACCAATTATTCATTTGTGAATTCTGCATTTTCAAATACGACTCTGGTATATAATTTTTCCTGGTTTGCCACAGGCTTTCTTCCTTATCTTATTTGACCACTTTATTGAGCTTTGTGTTAGCCTCATTAGCGCTCCTCATTGGGCCCATTTTGCCTGCCATGGTGCCTCCTGCTCTCAAGGTGACACTTTCTCTGTGACAGTGCGACCGGCTGGGTGGGAGCGCGGGTTGTCCAGGGGCTGCGTTCAGGTGACAGATCTGTCTCTTCATCCTGAACTGACTTCATGATGTAGCTTGCCTGGTGTCTTCTTCTGTAACAGGCTTACGAACAGTGCCTGTTTTAAAAATAATGGAGGATTATATGAGAAAGAATATAAAACACTTAGTACATTGTCCAGTTCAAAATAATTGATCACTAAATGTGGTTTTATTTACTAAATTACATTTTCCTTCCTGGAAAATTGTAGCTTCTAAATATCTTTTCAAATAACTGGCATAAAAATATGCCATTTTATATCTATTTAGCTTCTCTTTTTCTTATACTTAGATTTGTTGTTTTTCTCTCTTTTTTAATTAGACTTGCCATGGTTTTGTTATTTTTTAAAGAAAAAGGCTTTGATAGCGCAGTGGATTGAGCGCGGGCTGGGAACCAGACGGTCCCAGTTTGATTCCCGGTCAGGGCACATGCCTGGGTTGCGGGCCAGGTCCCCTGTGAGGGCCATGTGAGAGGCAACCATACATTGCTGTTTCTCTCCCTCTCTGTCTCCCTCCCTTCTCCTCTCTCTAAAAATAAATAAATAAAATCTTTAAAAAAAAAAAAAAAAAAAGAAAAAGGCTTTGAATTTATTTCTGTTTTCATGTGCTCAGTAATTAATTTCTGCTTTTATCTTTATTTGTATACCTTTGAGTTTTTTTTCTAACTTCTGGATTTAAATAATTGCTAATTTAATTTTAGTATGCTTATAATTAATATATTAAAAGTGAATTTTACTGAGTTTTACTTCAGCTTCTGTTTATAGGTTTTACTATAGTGTTTCTTATTTTTGTTAATTCCTAAAATTTGTTATTTCAATTTTAAAATTGTTTTATTCTTTTTCACTTTAGAATAAAATTTATTTTAAATTACATTCAGAATTTAGAATTTCATAGTTGTCCACTCAGTGCTTTAATGTATATTGGAAAATCTCAATTCAGTTGAATCACCCGCTGCTATCCAGTGGCCTTAGTGATTCTGTGTAGAAGATAAATTTTTATCCCAACATGTGAATTTACCCCTGCTATTGAAGAGCTCAAAACTCCTTCCAGTCTCAGTGCCGCACATTGCTTTCCAGTGAATGTCTCTTGGCTGTTTGGGCCAGGATTCAAGCCCAGCTCATCCTGCTCTATAGTTTCTGTTCTCAGGTTTAGTATAGCTCAACATAAATAACTTTTTAATATATAACTTATATATTATAATTTATATAAAATTTATTATAATCCAATAACTTTGGGGAAAACAAGTACATATAAAATTTGCTGTTTGGTTTTTTAGTTTTGTATTCTCATAAGCTGACAAGGATGTAATATTTTGTTTTAGTTGAAATATTTTAATTATGAATTTGTTGAAAGATTTGAAGTGAAGCTTGTTTCTTGATAAAATATAATAAAAACTAGAAAAAGATATTTTGTCATGTAAACATAATCTAGTACTTACATAATAATTGAGGTTTACTTATGATATTAAATATTAGGGTATATATGTATGTGTGTATAATATTCTTACATTTAAGTTTTATATGAAAATAATGGCAACTCATTCCTATTTTTTGGTTTGTTTTACTTAGATAAGCCCCAAAAGTGATGTTTGGTCTTTAGGATGCATTTTGTACTATATGACTTATGGGAAAACACCATTTCAGCACATAATTAATCAGATTTCTAAATTACACGCCATAATTGACCCTAATCATGAAATCAAATTTCCTGATATTCCAGAGAAGGATCTTCAAGACGTGTTAAAGGTAACATTAATAGTACAACATAGAAGAACAATAAATTATGTACAGTTGACACTTAAACAACTTGGAGGTTAGGGGCGCCCATCCCCCTCCTAGTCCAAAATCTGCATGTATGTTTTGACCTCCCAAATCTTAACAAGTAATAGCCTACTCTTGACCAGAACCCTGAACCATAATATAAACAGTCGGTTAAAATGTTTTGTATGTTATACATACGAGGTCTGTCCAGAAGGTATCCAGCCATGTAATATGAAAAATAGAGACATTTATTGAAGAAGATGCAAGAAACATTGTACATAGGGCAGTGACTCCCCAGTCTCCTTCATAGTTGGTACTTTGGGACCCTGCATAGTTCTCCCAATCGCCATCATATTTTCCTGAATCTCATTCACAGTCTGAAATCTTTTCCCTCTCAAAGGTGATTTTAGTTTTGAGAAAAGCCAGAAGTCTCAGGGCACCAAATCTGGGCTGTAGTGGGCCTGAGTCACCTGGGTGATATGATATTTCACCAAAACACTCTGCATAAGACATGATGCATAAGTGAGCATGTTGTGATGAAGCTGCCAATTACCAGCTGCCCATAGCTGCAGCCTTCTGAATGATCTAAGTAGTTTCCGTGGAGGACTGTTCAAGCTTAACACAAAATTTGATGCAGATTCATTGGTGTACTCAGTCATTTTGAATGTGACGGCCACATAGTACACATGTTCACTCCTCAGCAGTGTCTACTGCCCGCACTGACTGGTACCGTGAAGTCATCATTGTTCACACATGCACATTCCAGTCCACTCACTTTGGCTGCTAGGTTACATTGATGTCACGCAGACTGTTCTCATTATTTTAATAATGGCTGGAGTTTTTCTGGACAGACCTTGTATTAATGCTGTATTCTTATAATAAAGTAAGCTAGAGAAAAGAAAACTTTATTAAGAAAATCATAAGGAACAGAAAATACATTTATAGTTTTTATTGAAAAAGTAGACCATGCAGTCCAAACCTGTGTTTAAGGGTGAACTGTATTTGTTTACAGAAATTATTGGAATTAACTAAGTGGCTAAGCTATAACTGGTCCATTGAAAGAAGTGGCTGACTGGACTAGCTTTTTAAGGCATGTTAAGTTCACTTTGAATGTGTTTTAAAATGAATACTTGGGGATTTTGCAAAATATGGCATGCAATAATCTCATTTCTGAGTAGGCTATCTAGAAATCAACTTCTATAACATGAGACAGTAAGAAAACCTGTTTTATTTAAAAAAAAATAATCACCTTTATTTTTGTAGTGTTGTTTAATAAGGGACCCTAAACAAAGGATATCCATTGCTGAGCTTCTGGCACACCCATATGTTCATATTCAAACGCATCCAGGTACTTATTTAAAAATCAATTTATTACCAGATTACTAATATAAACAGACTTTTACCTATTACAAGGAAACAATCTGAATTGGCTGCTCTCTTCCAGACTGCCTCCTTCCTTTTGCAAGTTCCCTTTTTTTTTTTAATGCCAAATACTGAAATAAATGACATTGCCTTTCTTTACTTACTGGCGTATATTTTTATTTATCCTTGGTAAGGGGCTGTGATCAGGGATAAATTACAAGTCAGCCCTGGTTGGTGTGGCTCAGTGGATTGAGCCTGCGAACCAGTGTCACCAGTTTGATTCCCAGCCAGGGCACTTGCCTGGGCTGCAGGCCAGGTCCTCAGTGAGGAGCATGTGAGAGGCACGCACACACTGAGTTTTCTCTCCCTCTCTTTCTCCTTCCCCTCTCTCTAAAAGTAAATAAATAAAATATTTTTAAAAAATAGAACGTCAGTTATTGTAGTGTTAAATGGAATGTGTATTTGTATATGAAGGTATATTTTTCTTATTAGAACCAGTGTGTTGTTGATTGTATTTTTTTTATAGGTAACCATAAGGGAACCTCTGAAGAAATGAAACATGTTCTGGGCCAACTTGTTGGTCTGAATTCTCCTAACTCCATTTTGAAAGCTGCTAAAGTAAATATTTCTGTTGTCTATCTGTGTTAATTTTAATTGTTTTATATAGTTAAGTGAGTTAGATACCTAAATGGATAATTCAAAGAAAAGTTGGTCCAGTCGTCAAATCAATTATGAAGTCTTCATCTACATTTGTATATGTAACATGTACTTTTGACACACGTAGATTCATTTGATTTACATTCTTATTGTGCATATAGCATAATTGAGAGTGGATTGTTGTGTAAAGTGCGTTCAGAAGATTGCTGTCAAGTCTCAACAGGAATAAATTGAATGAGGAGTCTTAACACCATTTTTCACACAGCTTTTGAATAATTTCTTCTACGCAATTTTTTTCTTAAACTGTTTTAGAGAAGTTACAGTCTTTGTCACATACAATGACTTATGTGAAGCTGTATGTAGCAGTCAATACATTTCTCAAAGCAAATGTCTCAAACCTTTCAGCTTCGCAAAGCCTGTTTTTATCTATACCATAATTTTTGGGTCTCGCTGCCATCAAACACCTAATCATTTCTAGAACCTTATGTGTGTTTATTTACCAACCTGTTTAGTTACCAAGCTGATACTAATTATATATTTCAATTATAACATTATCATAAAATTATGGGAGATTTTAGCTCTCTGGGTATGAGTAAAGCCAATCCAATATGTCAAGATGTTGGACACATTACTGGAGGAATTAGCTATTTACTCACTATTGTGCATTTATATGATTTAAGGTAAAAAAATTTTCTTAAATCTTCTCAAATGCTAATGGCTAAATCATTGGCTTTAGGAATTAAAATTAGACAAAATTTGTTTTGACTTTGCTCTATAATTCACATCTCCATATTTTAAGTTTCCGCCATTGTGTTTCAGCCTTTTATAAATGAAATTAAGGTAGATTAATGACCTTTTTCAAGGTTATGTGTTCCTCGATGGCAAAGATATCATCTTCCTAAATTAGATGTTGACTTAGCCTTAAGCCCTTTTTAAAATACAGATTTTAATATAGCTATACTTACTAATTAATTTATATGAATTTTAATGTCTCTATTCATTCGTTTAAATATCATTGGAAAGTATATTTCCTGATGAGTGTATTTTACAGTATAGGAATTTATCTAAGACTGGCTTTTTTTGAGAAAAAGTAAGGGAGATCAAGAAGGCTTTGAAGACACATATAGATGCTTATTAAAAGCACGTTACATTTCTCTTATAGAAAAATTGAGCTGTAACTCATAATAGCCAATTCTTAGGCCAAGCTAGGTGTTAAAATTCTTATTTCCAACCATTTATAAAAAATTCCCTAATTATAAGAACAAGAGAGATAATTATTGCATATTAAAATATATAATTATCTCTATTAATCTGATAATATATTGAATTTTAAGTTCTAAAATGATGTGTGTTTTTAATTTCAGACTTTGTATGAGCACTACAGTAGTGATGAAGGTCATGATTCCTCTTCATCATCCAAGACTTTTGAAAAAAGATGAGAAGAAAAATGATTTGCAGCTACTCAGGAACTGTCAAATACCACCTGTAAAATATATTGGACTGCTCTCTTCTTGATTCTGTGGAAATCTACTCTTGAAGACAGCTTCACTCTGAAATGTCATTGGTAGAAAAATTCAGTGGATTATCCTCAAAAGAAAACTAAAATAATAACCACTAATGCACTGTATATATTGAAGTATAGAATTTTTTCTCACTTACGCTTCTCTGTCATTTCACACTTGAAACAGTGGGTAGAAAACTGAAATATATTCTGAAGAACTATGTAAATAAAACTTGGTAGCATGACATGACACTACAATGTTAAAGCTGTAAAATTATTTTCTTCGAATATATTGGTGTGGTAGCAAAATTCTTAATAAAATTGGATTGAGTGGAATTTAGTCGATTCTGTTTAATTTTCTACATAAACAATCATGTCGCCTGCAAACAAGACAGTTTTATTTTTTCTTGTTTTATTGCACTAGCTAGCTCATGCAGTATGGTGTTGAAAAGGATTGGCGATGGAACTTTCCTGTCTTGTTTCTGATCTTAGTGAGAAAGCTTCAAGTTCCTTACTGTTAACTCTGATGTTAGCTGTATATTTTCTGTATATACAGGGTGGGGCAAAAGTAGGTTTATAGTTGTGAGTGCACAAAACAGTTTACTCTTGTACTATTATTTATTAACCATGGTATTATTTTTCATACAAACCACTGTAAACCTACTTTTGCCCCAACCTGTGTCCTTTATCAAGTTGGGGAAATTTCCCTCTATTCCTAGTTTTCTGAAAGTTTTTATCACGAATAAGTATTGGATTGTGTCAATTGCTTTTTCAACATCTATTACTAATGATCATGATTTTTCTTTTTAGCTTATTGATGTGATTGAGCACATTAATTGATTTTTGCATATTGAACCAGTCTTGCGTACTTGGGATAAATCTCACTTGGTTGTGGTTTATAATTCATTTTATATATTGTCAAATTTCATTTGCTGATATTTTGTTGAGGATATTTGCATCTATATTGATGAGAGACTATTGGTCTGTATTTTTTTGTAATGTCTGTGTGTGGTTCTGGTATTAGGGTAATACTGGCCTCATAGAAAGAGTTCAGAAGTATTTCCTGTACTATTTTCTGAAAGATCGTAGAGAATTTTTTACTTTAATGTTTGTTTGCATTCACCAGTGAACTCATTTTGGCCTGGTGCTTTCTCTTTTGGAAGGTTATTAATTATTGATTCAATTTCTTGAATAGATATGGATCTATTTAAGGTTATTTCTTTTTATATGAGTTTCAGCAAATTGTGTCTTTCAAAAAAATTGGTCCATTTCATCTAGGTTGTCAAATTTGTAAGTAGGTATAGAGTTGTTTGCATTATCCTTTACTATCCCCAGAATCTGGTGATGTCTCCTCTTTCTTTTCTGATAGTAGCAATTTGTGTCCTCTTTTTTTTTTTTTCTTTTGCCTAAGCTAGCTAGAGGTTTATCACTTTTATTGATCTTTTTAAAGAATCAGTTTTGGTTTCATAGATTTTTTCTGTTGCTTTCCTGTGTTTGAGTTCATCTATTTCTGCTCTAATTCTTATTTCTTTTCTTCTGCTTACTTAGAATTTAATTGGCTTTTTGTTTGTTTCCTAAAGTGGAAAGTTAGGTCACTGATTATAAATTTCTTTATATTTTCTAATATGTGCATTCAGTGCTATACTTTTTTCTCCATGCACTGCTGCATTTCACAAATTTTGGTAAGTTGTGTTTTCATTTTTATTTATTCAAAATACATTAAATTCCTTTTGGTATGAATACCAGGAGGCAGGCATTGTCATGGGACATCTTTGGGGCTTCCTACCACTCCATGATAGCTTTCTTTGTGATTTATATTTTTCTTATTTTGTACACATTTTTAAAGTTTTTTCTACTGCAGTTTGGTCTAAATTACCTTTCGTTTTTTTAAAACAATTATTTCAAATATGTATATATTCTTTTTTTAAGTATATTTTATTGATTATGCTATTATAACTGTCCTATTTTTTTCTCCCCTTTACCCCGCTTTCTCCCTGCACCTCCCCCTTCCACCAGTATTCCCCACCCCACTTAGTTCATGTCCTTGGGTCATACATATAAGTTCTTTGGCTTCTCCATTTCCTATATTATTCTTAACCTCCCTCTATTTTATGCCTACCATTTATGCTTCTTATTCCCTGAATCTTTACCCCCCAATTCTCCTCTCTCCCCCTCGCTGCTGATAACCCTCCATGTGATCTCCATTTCTGTGATTCTGTTCCTGTTCTAGTTGTTTGCTTAGTTTGTTTTTGTTTTTTAGGTTCAGTTGTTGATAGTTGTGAGTTTGTTGTCATTTCACTGTTCAGAGTTTTGATCTTTTTCTTAGATAAGTCCCTTTAACATTTCATATAATAAGGGCTTGTTGTTGATGAACGACTTTAACTTGACCTTATCTGGGAAGCACTTTATCTTCCCTTCCATTCTAAATGACAGCTTTGCTGGGTAGAGTAATCTTGGATGTAGGTCCTTGCCTTCACATATGTATATGTTCTTAACATACTGCTATCTCTTGCTTAATCTATTCTTGAAAAATCAGATGTTCCGTGCAAAAATAACTTCTAACTAGTTGCCTATTTTCTATTATGTTAAATGGAAAAATCACAACGTATTGCATGTTTCCTGAAACAGTAAAACACCTATAGATAAGGGAAAAGCTTTTAAGTTAGGATGACAATGTTTAAATATCACTTTCTGATTGCTAAATTAATATCTATTTTTGCCTTAACTATTTTGAGGCTATTTCACTAGATACATACCAACTTAGGGTTTTTTATATTCCTTATAAGTATAATGTTTACCATTTCATAGTGATTTTCAAGATTTCTAAATATGTATTTGTTTTTTGTATTGTGGCTTTTCAGGTTTCTTTTGATTAATGGTTGCCGTGTGTGTGTGTATTCTTTAAACTTTTCTGTGTCCTTTTAGGAATATTCCTGGTGTGTGTGTGTGTGTGTGTTTATTCTTTAACTTAAATTTTTCTGTGTCCTTTTAGGAATATTCCTGGTAAATAACATACATAAATTTTACCTTATATCCAATCACTGGTAATTTTTCTCTTTTACCTGATAAATGTAATCTATTTATATTTGTTGTAATTTGTTTCTATCATCATATGTCTGTATTTTTATAAAATCTATTTTATCTGCCCTGGCTCGCGTAGCTCAGTGGATTGAGCACGGGCTGGGAACCAGAGGGTCCCGGTTCGATTCCCAGTCAGGGCACATGCCTAGGTTGCAGGCCAGGTCCCCGTGAGGGCCATGTGAGAGGCAACCATACATTGCTGTTTCTCTCCCTCTCTGTCTCCTTCCCTTCCCCTCTCTCTAAAAATAAATAAAAATAAAATCTTTAAAAAAAAATCTATTTTATCTATTCTTTCGTTAATCAATCTTTGCTAGCTTCTCCCCTGCACTTTTTTTTTAAGTTTGCCATAATGTCCCCTCTGATGCCTGAGAAGGTTTAGATCGCATCTCTCTCTCTCTCTCACACTCAGTGATTAGTCTTCATTTTAACCAAACTTATTTAACTTAACAAACATATCCACCTCTGTACCAAACAATACAAAGACTTAAATCTTTTTTAACTACATTAACATAACTTGCATGACATTGTGGTATAATATTTTAGTTTTATCCTATCATAACCCCACAGACTATTACCATTTTATAAGGACAATTTTTATTTAGATTCACAGAAAACATTTACCATTTTATATATACCTTGTATCTCAGACTATCCTTGGGATGATTTCCTCTCTTTTTAAAATACCCCCTTTGGAAATTTTTTTAGCAAAGATCTGTTAACAGTAAATTATTTCATTCTGTTTACTTCAAAATATTTTAAATTCATCCTTGGTTTCATAAAGATTGTTTTTTCAGGGTCTTAATTCTAAATTTACAGTTTTCTTTTTGCACTGTAAGATTATTAATGTACCTACTTCTGGTTTTTATTCTTGCTATCAGAAACTCTTTTACTCATCTCATTATTATTTCCGTATAAATGATCTTATCTGCCTTTTTCCTCTAGCTGCTTTTAAGATCTTTTAACCTTCTGTGATCTGCTGTTTCACTAAAATATTCCAGTTCTTTTTTTTTTGTTTTTAATTCTGTTTGGTATATATTATGCTTTCCCTTTTTTAGTGAAGTCTATGAAATCACTTATCTTCTTGATTTTGAAATATTCTCAACCATTATCTCTTCAAACTTTTTCATTTTTAGAAGTTCTATTTGGTTCTTTTTCAAATCTTCCCTTTTTCTTGATGATTTTTTCTTTTTTTCTCAGATGATTCATTCTATAACTTTTTTAGTAATTTTACATGGATCAATTTTATGTTCTGAATCTACAATTTCAGTATTTGAAGTTTTGTTGTTGTTTTGTTTTTAGTATTTGAAGTTTTTACATCTTTTTTTTAACTTTCATAATGTTTTCTTATTGTCTTGGAGGTGTCCAAGACCACCCCCAAGTTTGATGATTTGCTAGAAGGACTTAAAGGATTCAGCATAGTCATACTCATCAGTATGGTTTATTACAGTGAAAGGGTGTGAAGCAAAATCAGCAAAGGGAAGAGGTGCATGGAGCAAAGACTGCAGGAAACAAACCACAAGCCTCCAAGGGCCCTTTCCCAGTGGTTCACAGAGATGCACTTAATGTCCTAACAACAGCTTGTAACAACACCTGTGAAATGTCTCACCCATAAACTCAATAGAGACTTGGCACCCTGGGCTATTAGTGGGGGCTGGTCTTGAACGTGTGCTGTAACTAGCAGGTGTTTAGGATAAGCCACTTGTTTGTATCTCACGCTTTAGGCCTAGGGAACCACTCATTTAGGCAATGGTGGGAACCCTCCTAAATCTAAGTTTCCAGACTCCAGCCAGAGTAACAAGTAACCCTAAAAGAGTTCTATAGCTTTAAACAACAAAATTCTATTTCTCATTAATGTCCTGTGGGAGGGAGAAGGACAGCTGCTCTGGTTTGCCTTCACTATCTGGTGCCCCAGCAGACAGAAAGGGAAAGCATGGTAAATTCTGTGCTGTCACTTTCGATTATCACTTGAAAGTGACATCCTTTACTTCTCACAATTCATTGGTTAAGTAAAGTTACATGTTTTTTATGTGAGGATCTTATGTCTAGAGAGGAGAGCTAAAAGTATATGATGAGCATCCCTATTTAAATTTGTGAGAAGATAGAGCTTTCTTACTTTGCTTCAGTCAGGGTTTCCGAACCTGTAGTTCAGAGCCCCCTAGGACTACTGGGTAGCAAGTGACACAGTAAAAGTGCATATGCTACTTTTTTCTTGCCATGTCATTTTAGAGGGTCTTTTTATTTGATGTACTTTCCTAATATTTCAGGATGCTCTCCATGGTTCTTCCACTTCCTGTTTTCTTCCTTTCTGCTCTACTCCACTTTTACCTCTGGAAAGAATGTATATTGTATTGAAGAGGGAAATGTATTAGCAGTTACATTAATGACTTGCTTAATAAAGAAATAATGTTTATTGCGTTAGAATGTTTGTAGAGACATACACAGTTTCTGGCACAAATAACGTCCCTTTTTATTACAAAATCTTTTATTACAAACTCACAAGCATGTAATTGTGTAACATCACACTGAAGCACGTTATGACATTTTAGGTGAAACATTCAAATTAAAACTATAAATTATTACACCCATATTATTATCCTACGAACCACTCTCAAGCAGGCGTTACTTCTGCTGGACCCTGTATATGGAATTAATTTGCATGCTATGTTATTAGAAATATGTTAAATTAGCATATTTGAGAGAATAAGGTCAGAAACATCGCTGTAGACACAGGTGAAGTGAGGAGGAGGTTGTGGATGGTTGTTTACCTTGATACAAGAATGAAGTGAGGCAAGAACATAGTTGGCATTCAATTATGTGGAACAGAGGATACAGCTCAAACTCTGTTATAGTCTCCATTTAGTCTAAGGATATTTTAATATTCTTTTTAGGAAAGTATATGCATGATCATTATTCATGGAGCAATGGTGGACTATCTGACTTTACCCTGGAGAAAAATCTCAGGGGTTTGGGGAGTGGTGGGGTGGGGGTGATGAAAAGAGACGAGGGAAATCCTTTGGAGAAGGGCTAGGCGCCACACTGGACTGCGTATCTGGGGATACCTGAGCGTGCTGCCTCTCTTCCCTTTGTTGAGACTGATCAGCCTACACAAACCTGGTACATTGCCTCTTCCATCTGTCTCTGGATAAATGGAGAGCAACCATAGATGGAGGGTTTTACTTGTGAATTTCTCAGTGTTTTTTTTTTAAAGATTTTATTTATTTTTAGAGGGGAAGGGAGGGAGAAAGAGAGGGAGAGAAACATCAATGTGTAACATCTGTGAACCTCTTGCATGTTCCCTACTGGGGACCTGGCCCGCGACCCAGGCATGTGCCCGGACTGGGAAACGAACCAGCAACCCTTTGATTCACAGGCTAGCACTCAGTCCACTGAGCCACACCAGCCAGGGCTCAGTATTTTTTTGTGTTTTTTTTTTAATGTTACTATAAAAGGAAAATAGTCTCATCTTTATCTGCCTGAGAAATACAGTAGAAAGATACATAAGTGACTTCTAATCCCCTGAAGCTGAGTTAATTACTTTTAACATTTGGCATATTTAGACAACCATGATAATATAATTTTATACTTATTTTTCTACTTACCTTTCTCATAAGCATTTTCCTAACTCATTTAAACCCTTCATAAATATAACTTTGATTCCTATGAAATATTCTATCTTACAAATGTCTAAGGATAGTTCCCTTTTTTTTTTTATTTTGTGTAAATTAACCCAGAATAAACCTCTATAATATTTTGTTTTTAGGAATTGGAAGTTAATGGTCGTAAAACATAACTAATAATATAAATTCACAAAGAAAGATCGTGATGCCAACATGGTCTTTTTCTTTTTGAATTATCAGCAATTTGGTATTAGATTTGGACATTGAGATTTGGTTTTTCTTTTAAGCCATCCCTGATGTGTGGTGGCCAAGCCAATACCCTTATAAGTAGATTTAGACTATTTAACCAGAGAATCCTATTGGTTCCACTTTAAGATATACCCAGAATCCGAAAAGTCCTCACTAACTCCCCCTATATCACCTGGGATCATTGAAGTAACTTCCTAACTGTTAACTCCTACTCTTGGCCCTCTGTACTCCGCTTATTACACAACACGGTTTGTGCAAATATGGGTCAGAGCACTTTGCTCGTCTGCTCAGTTCCCTCCAACTGTGTCCCATCTAAGGGGAGTAAGTGCCTAGTCCTTGCAGGATAGGCCTTTCCTGCATATGCAGCCATCTCTTCCCTTGTGGTCCTTGGTCTTGCAGTTCCCTCTTTTAGAATTCTTTTTCCCAATACTCACTAGGCTTGTTTCCTCATTTTGTGTTGCTTCAAATGTCATTTTCCTAATGACATTTAGGAAACAAGCCTGGCTTCCTTAAGTAGCATATTTGAGATCTGCCCTGGCCAGGTGACTCACGTGGCTCACTTGGTGAGAGCCTTGTCCCCATATGACAAGGTTGTGGGCTTGTTTTTTTCTTTTTCCTTTTATTATTTTGTTTTATTTTATTGTGGTTCAAGTACAGTTGTCTTCATTCTCCACCCCCTACCCCCCCACAGTCAGGGCACACACAAGAATCAGTCAATGAATGCATAAATAAATGGAACAAGAAATGGATATTTCCCTTCCTCTCTAAAATCAATCAATCAATCCATCAAATGAAATCGTAATCCCCTTGCTTTATAACTTTTTAATAAGATTTATCCTTCTTACATTCTTTATGATGACTTAATTTTTAACTGTTCATCTACCCGCGTGGTAATACCAGTTGCCACAAGGGGAAGCTTTTTATGGGTTCTGTTCACTATTCCCAGTGCCTAATACATAGTCGGGTCCATAGTTGACACTTGAATACATGAATAAAAGCTTTTTTTTTTTCCTGGAAAGAAAGCATCATAAAATATTTCTTACAGAAAAACAATGTTAGCCATATTAGCAAACTGCTAGTCCAGCAGACTGCTGTAACCCATAGAATGGTAGACAAAATGATATGTCCTTTATGGGTTTTGCTCATTCCAAGTGACCCAGCTTGCAGCACTGGGATTTTCGGAATGAAGGAAGTTCGCAGAGGCAGACCTTTCCAGATATGCCCTTCACTGACAGGGAGGATTACACACAGAATTAGGGATTTGCTTTTCTACAGGGGCACCACATGATACTAGGTGAAGAGGCACGATACGTCCTAGGTGAAGTGTTTCTATGTTCAAATAAATGAAGTAAACGGAAGTACCTACCCTTCAGGTGCTTATTTCTGTTTCTCCTCATCCTATGTTACGAGGGAAATTTTTTCTTTTTTTGGCTGTAGCCCAGATGTCCTGGCATTGACTTTCTAGTTCTTGCTGATACCATATGTGGTAGAGCAAATGCATGGAAGCATTGGCAAGACAGGAGGGACAAGCAGCGTGTATGCCCACAACTTGGGGAGGCTGTTGCTGTCTCCCTGAGGCATCCCTGGCTCCCTTCTCATGGAGATTCTCCACGGGCTGACTGTCATAACCAGATATTCTCCCGCCGCAGCCTGGAGTAGAGTCTTCTTGCCCTCCACTCTCAGACTTGCCCAAATTCTCCACAGGGCGAGAAGTACTGAGGGCGTCGCCTATGCCACAGGTTTGGCAGCTGGTAGCCTTGTGAGTCAACGTTCACTGTCCCCAGGTGTGTGTGGAGTGGTAGTGACAACAGCTGTGGTTCCAGTTTTAAGCAGGCATTTCCGGTTTGGGTGTCAGTCTGTATAAATGACTGATGTGAAACAAAGCTACAGGGCTCAGCCAGGAACAGGTTGGAAGACATTGTCAATCACTGCTCATCCCATCTATCCGGTGAGCGCTTAGAGCACTTCCCTGACACTGTTGCAAATCTCGGCATTCGTTTTGTCCTCACTGGCTTGTCCTTGCTGCTTAACCTTCCATGACTGAAGGCAATGTGAAACCAAGCAGAAAGGATTCAACTCAGGCAGCAACTCATTCTGATGAAGACTGAGATTTTCATCTTCCTGTAATTAAGATAGCTCTACATGCAACATTCTCCTTTTTCTTTCCTTGCCATCGTGGTCCACAGCTTTGACCTCAATAATTCTGTCTCCCTTTTTCCTTCTTTTCCCATACCTATTCCAACCACACGCCAATTGCTTTCATGATTCCTCCCTACTCTTTGACTCCTGGTTTTAAACCATCCCCGCGGCACTCAGTCATCCCCAACTCCCCCTTTATGGTGTCCAGTTCATTGTGTGAAGCACTGGCTCTCAAAGTGTGGTTCCTGGACTAGCAGTACCAGCAGTACCAGCAGTACCACTTGGGAACTTGTTAGAAATGCAAATTCTCCAGCTCCTTCCCAGATCTCCTGGACCAGAAACTTCTGGCAGGTCCTCATGATTGTAGTTTACCAAGCCCTACAGGTGAGAACCTCTGAGCCTCTGATGAATGTCGTAACCAGGTTCACCAGCTGAAAACAGTGTTTCATCAATTGCCGCTTCATCTCGGACATCTTGATGGCTCCCGGTTCCCTACAAGATTGAGTTTGATCCTATCAACTTCTACTCTTCCAGATTACCTTTGTTCCACTTGGACTCCCTGCTTTCTGACTATTTTGCCATTCCGTGCCACTCCCCTCCCCACGCTCTGCACCCTTACTCACATCCTTTGTGTCTTTAGCAGCATAACTCAAGTGTTACTCCTGAGCCCAGCCCAGAGTTTTCTCCTCCTCAACTTAATCTGCTCGTAGGCACTTACGTGATCTAATGCACTCACTTAGCACTTACTATCCCACCTTGTATTGACAGCCATTATTTTACACACGTAGGTCTAGTTTTCCCCAAATAGATTATAAACTTTTTAAGGCAGGGGTGTCAAACTTATTTTCACCAGGGGCCACATCTACCTTGTGGTTGCCTTCAAAGGGCCAGATGTAATTTTAGGACTGTGTAACTGTAACTACCACTTAACTAGGGGCAAGTAGCTCGGCGCTGCCACCAGGTAGAAACAAGATGCCGGGCCGGACAAAACAAGGTGGAGGGCCGGATTCGGCCCGCAGGCCTGGTGTTTGCCACCTTAAGGTTTTATGAGATTAAACCTCAGCTTCATATTCACAATACCTGATTTCTTTCTTATACTTTACATCAGTCTTTTCAAAACTGGCCTGATAATAAAAACATCTATTACATTTGTGAAAAAAAAATTTTAAAGAAGCTGAAAGTCCCATCATAGACCTTCTAAATTGGAATCTTCAGGGCAGGGTCCTGAGGACCCACAGTTTGAGTAGCTACCCAGTGCTTTCCATCATTAAGCATATTTGGGAAACAGTTACAAACAGTAAGTCCTCAAACATGGATTTTTTAAAAAACAAGTGACTTTTTATTGTGTTTTTTAATTTTTATTTCTCAATTACAGGTTACTTTCAATATTATTTTGTATTGGTTTCAAGTGTACAGCATGGTGGTTAGACAATCATACACTTTACCAAGTGCTCCCACCCATGTTTCCCACGCCCACCTGGTACCACGCGGAGTCACTGCAGTATTGTTAACAATATTCTGAATCCCTTCATTTCTTTCACCCGATCTCCCAACCCCTCTCCCCTCTGGCAACCATCAGTTCACCTTTTGTGTCTGTTTTAACTTTGTTTTGTTCATTTATTTTGCTTGATTAAAAGAAACGAACAGCCCTGGCTGGTGTGGCTCAGTGGATTGAGCACTGGCCTGTGAACCAAAGGGTTGCCGGTTCACTTCCCAGTCAGAGCACATGCTTGGATTGCTGGCCAGGTCTCCAGTGAGGGGTGCACAAGGGGCAACCACACATTGATGTTTCTCTTTCTCTCCTTCCCTTTCCCTCTCTTTAAAAATAAATATTTTTTCTAAAAAGGAAACAAACAGGAAAGGGAGAGCCCCTGTGAGACACACCCTGTGAGCACATGATAAGTACTTGCTGAATGCCTGAGTCTGAGAAGGAGCTGGGAAGGAACAATGAAGGAAGGCCACCAGGAGATACCAGGAGATACCAGCAAGGAGAAAATCAGGAACACTGTGCAAGCGGACAGTCTGATTTAAATGATGCCCTGCTCCTCCCGGGAGGGGCATGCAACTCCAGGGCCAGCTGGCGGGTAGGACTCCTGGAAGTAAGGTGGGCATGTGAGCAGGAATAAAAGGGAGACAATGATAAAATAAAAGTTCCTTGCCCTGACCAGGTGACTCAGTTGGTAGGAGTGTCATCCCATGCACCAAAAGTTTGTAGGTTCAATTCCTAGCCAGAACACATACCTGAGTAGCAGGTTCCATCCCCTAGCTGGGGCGTATATGGGAGGTAACCGATCCATGTTTCTCTCTCACATCGATGTTTCCCTCTGTTTTTCTCTCTCCCTTTCTCTCTCTCTCAAATCAACAGACATGCCCTCAGGTGAGGATTTTTTTTTTTAAGTTCCTTTTATCATGTTTCACTCTGTGAGCTGAGTGATTTTGACATTTGTGAACTACTGGAAGGCAGGAATTGCTTTCTCCCTCAACATACATTCCAGGAATCCCTAAGAAGACAGCCTTGTTTAGAATATCTTCCAGGCCAACCTGTGTCACTTTCTAGATGAAAAAACTGAGCTCAGAAAGTGAACAACTTGCTCAACAAGGTAATGTTTTTATTTTCAGAGCAGAAACAAGGATCTAGGTCATCTGATTCAATCATCCAGGCCTCTTAAAAAAATAATTGTATTGATTTGTAAGAGTCTCTATCTTACGAATCTTCATTTTACCTAGACAAGAATAATGAATACCTAACTTGATCCTAAATTTTCAGAGGTGAAATCTAATCCTTAAAAAATGCTGAAATCTGAGATGAACTGAGTTAATGATGTGAAAGCAACTGTCTCCATAACTGGTATATAGCTGGCCTTTAATGCCTGTCTATTCTTCCAGCCTTTGAATTGCAATTCAAATCCTGACCTGAAAGTTCATGTGTTTTGATTGTTTGCATAGTTAAGGGTATTGGCTTTGGAGTTATTCAGATCTGAATTTGACTCTTGGCTCTGCCATGCACTGTGTGATTTTCTTCATGATTGTTTAATTTCTCTAGGCCTCGGTTTCTCTCCCTATACAATGGGAATAATAATACCTGGCATGAGCGCACTGAAGAGTTGATGTAATGTGCTTAATGAATATGAGTTATTTTTATTATTGATTTGCAAGAAAACTGTAGTCTGATCTGCCCCTTCTCCTAAAGAGGCCATTAATGGAAAGAGAGCGATATCTCGGCCAACTGCTGAAGTTTGAATCTTGGGATCCTGGAAATGTTATTTCACCATATCATGCCCCGGCTCTTTTGCTGAGATTTCAGATGAAGACCCTCTACCTAATTTGCGGAGTCATTGTGGGCAATAAATGAAGTAATAATGAAAAGTGCTTAGTACGGTACTCAGCACAACATGAATATTAGTTTTATATATTAACATATTTCTTTCTGTATTTATTGGCCTTCAGATTTTTTTTTCTGACTTTGAAGAGAAGATCCCTTCCTCTTGGCAAGGCTGGACTTCCCTTTTTGTCTAATTCTGTGTCAGAGTTTGCACCTAATGGCCTATACCTCCAAGTCGGTCATTTCATCCCTTCCTTTCTTCTCCTTAAAGCTGGAGTAGCCCTTTACCCAATAGTCAGAAATTAATCAGTTTTGCGTGAAAGAAATGATCAATAGTGAGGGAAAAAGCAGAGTGCTGGTAATATATTAGATGTTTAGAGCTATTCTGGAAATTAAAAAAAAAACAGGAAATTTTGAAGAACATTTAAAAAATAAATTAATGAGAATAGAAACTATGCTAAAATCCCTTGAAATTGGCCCAATTTTCCTGGTATAAAAAAGAAATAATAAAGTATCTTTCTGCTCATCCAAAGATAATTGATATAAAAAAAACAGGAAATTTTGAAGAACATTTAAAAAATAAATTAATGAGAAT